>CAAKMY010037304.1:0-21657 GCA_901111285.1 Corrigiola litoralis
CTGTGGGAGGAATATTTGCTTGTGACATATGCCACTTGAGCCAGATCTTACCACAGTGGTATGTGTTGCACGCTACCATGTATAATCATAGATTTCCCACCTGTCTTCGTCAACGATCAAAGCCGCTCAACTTAATTAACACTCCCCATATTCTGGTTGTGCTATGGGAAAATAATTCCGGTCATCGATCGATTCTAGGTAGTTCACTTTCAAAATGATACACACAAATGAGTTCGATTCTCGCTCTACCGCGAAAAGGAAGTGTGACTCATAAAATGGCAGAGGCCAAGAAGAAAATAGTTTTACTTTAACTAGTGCAATTGCACAACTCACCTTTTTTTTAAAATGCCGCTTCCGCTTTACGAGCGAAGGAGCAAAACACGAGGCTTTTTCGAGCTAGCATACGAGCGATATTTACTTTTAAAGATAACGGCTGCAGTTACCCACGTTATCCGAAAAAAAATATTATGCAAAGTAGCTCTCTAAACTTGGACTTTGGGATTCCCAAACTTGGTTGGATAAACCCATAAAGTTGGAGGAGTTGTGCACGTATAAATATGTGGGGCGTACAAACAATCCCAACCTCAAAAAACGCAAACTAACAAAAAAAACAGAACATAACTGAACTGAACTAACAAACACAAGACTTCCAAAATCTTAACTCTCTCAGGCAAAACGTCGAACACATGGCGTGCAGAACTGTACTTCGAGCGGTTTTCTCTACAGAGCCATGGCTGGTCCCTACTTCTTCCACCCGGTTTCATGGTGGGCCCTTGATGGCCCAAATGGGTCCGGGTTACCGGGTTAACCCGGCCCGGAACTTCCAACGTCTTAGTTGTTCTTCTCAAGATGACCAGGGCCCACCTCAAGAGGCTGTTTTAAAGGCCATTTCAGGTATGATTGTTGTTTTTGTTTTTTTTTTTTTATTATTGGGTTTTTGATGTTTTTGGGTATTGTTGGTGTTTTTGATGGTGGGTTGTTGTTTTTATGATTGGTTGAATGGGAAATGTTGGTACTTTATGTGTTTGAGAGTGGGGTTTTAGTGTAAGTTTGCTTAGATGAGTTGAATTGGATATGATTTGGATGCCAAGGAAGAAAATTTTGATTGGTGGAGTGTGAAAGGTTGTTGTTTTATGTGTTTGAGAGTGGAATTGTGGTCTATTTTTGCTCAAATTAGCTGAATTTGATATGATTAGGATGCTAAGTAAGCTAGAATTGATTGGTGGGGTGTTAAAGGGTTGTGCTTTGTGTGTTTGAGAGTGGGATTTTGGTCTAAGTTTGCTTAAATGAGTTGAATTTAATATAATTAGGATGCCAAGTAAGGATTTTTTGATTGGTGGAGTGTGAAAGGTTTTAATATTATGTGTTTACAAGTGGAATTATGGTCTAAGTATGCTCAAATTAATTAATTTCAATATAAGTAGGATACTAAGTTAGCTATACTTGATTGGTGGTGTTAAAGATTGGTACTTTATGTGTTTGAGAGTGGGATTTTAGTCTAAGTTTAAATTTAGTATGATTAGGATGCCAAGGCAATTTTGATTGGTGAAGTGTGGAAGATTGTTATTTTATGTGTTTGAGAGTGGAATTATGGTCTAATTCTTGCTCAAAATAGCTGAACTTAATATGATTAGGATGCCAAGGAAGGAATTTTTGATTGGTAAAGTGTGAAAGATTGTTACTTTATGTGTTTGAGAGTGAAATTATGGTCTAAGTTTGCTCAATTAGTTGATTTCAATATGATTAGGTTGCTAAGTTGGCTATAGTTAATTAGTCCACAAATTCTTATTAAAGACCACCTATTTTTATGATAAAAGTAGACGAGCTCCTTACAAGAAGAATCAACTCAAGCTTCATGCAAGCCCGAGTCTCTACCAAGATTTCCTAGTTTATTGGTTGAGTGTTAAAGGATGTTACTTTGTGTGTTTGAGAGTGGAGTTGTGGTCTAAGTTTACTCAAATTAGTTGAATTTATTATGATTAGGATTCTAAGTAAGCTATAATTGATTGGTGGAGTGTTAAAGGTTGGTACTTTATGTGTTTGAGAGTGAAATTGTGGTTTGAGTTTTATCAAATTAGTTGAATTCAATATGATTAGGATGCTAAATAAGCTAAAATTGATTGGTGGAGTGTTAAAGGTTGGTACTTAATGTGTTTGAGAGTGGAATTGTGGTACACGTTTGCTTAAATGAGTTGGATTCACTATGATTAGGATGCTAAGAAAGGAATTTTGAATTGGTGGAGTGTAAAAGTTTGTTACTTTATATATTTGGGAGTGGAATTATGCTCCCATATGTTGGAATTAGTGGAGTTTCATGGAAATTTGGGCACATTTGAGTTGTTTTGTACTTCTATTTATAATGTTTTGAACTATGGTTGTACTTTATGGTTGTCCGAAAAATGAGTAACAATTTTGTAAGATGGTTCCATGATTTGAGGAGAGTGAGCTTTGAAAATTTGGGGTGAGCTTTAAAGACTGTTAGTCGGAAGCTGACCCGAATTTTAAAAGCTCAACCCATCGTTTTACCCAATTTTTTGCTTTAAGGGATTCATGGCTTGAACTTTGAAATCAAGGTAGATCATCAGGTGGGAAGACGATGGTTAAGTGTTTAATGAGAAATGGTAATTGAAAATGCTGGCTTATTTCACAGATTTGTTCATTTAAGTAGTGAAAGTAATTTTGCTTCAAAATGGTATTGATGAGATCATATGGTGCAATAATAGGTTCTTGATCTTGGGCTTTTCTACTTTAGTTTTGGGTTTCAGTGAAGCAATATGAGTATTGCTATGTGTATACTTTCATCTTTGTTTCAGAAGTCTCGAAGACAGAAGGAAGAGTTGGACAAACTACAAATGTTGTCATTGGAGGGACAGTAGCAGATGATTCGACCAATGAGTGGGTGGCTTTGGATAAGAAGGCATGTTTTCGGTGCTTCTCCTGAATTGTTTCTGGTTTTTATTGTTTGATCAAGGGCTGTCTTGAGTTATTGATCATTTACAGCTGGAACTGCTAAAAAAAACTATATTATAAAAATCCTATTGCTGAGTTTGCATCTTTATATCTGTAGGTGAACTCATACCCCACAGTCAGAGGATTTACCGCTATCGGAACTGGGGGTGATGACTTTGTGCATGCTATGATTGTAGCTGTTGAATCTGTTCTCGAGCAGCCCATCCCTGAGGTAAATAATAAAGTTCTCACTATGAGGGAATACTAATTTGATCAGTTTATGTCTTTCTTCTCCAACGCTTTACTATCTTGCGCTTTAAAATTCTACTGGAGTGGCTTAGCGGTTAGTGAAAATCATGACAGAATATCTTTTCGATCAGAAACAGGACACAGTAGAAGGGATCATCTTATGGTTTGACAATTGTCATATTTTGAAACTTTTTGCTTTGATAGGCAAGTGGTTGTGGTATTTTCCTCCAAAGCCCTACTTGTTTTGGCATCGTAAAATCAGGAACAGTAATGGTCTCATACTCTCATGTAATGGTATTTGGGAGAGGATTATCTCTTCCCATTGGACTCTTATGAGGTGGGTAATGGTAAGAGGATTATATTTTGGGAAGACATGTGGTAAGGTGATGCATGCTTCTCTTCTTCATTTCCTGGAACATATGGCCTTTTAAATCTTCGTAATGCCACAATTACGGTTTTACATTTGCTGAGAGCTTCATATGAGTGGGACATGGAGGAGGTAGGTGGTTTCATGGCCATTATAATCCCTAGATAGTAGACACTCAATGAAGATGATGTGTGTATATGGAAGGGAGACTTTTTAGGGGACTGTTGATAGGAACTTTTTTTTTTTTCTTCGAAGTATGGTAGAAACTTTTTTTGTTCTCTCTCAATATGAATGCCATTGGCTAGTGAGCTCGGTAATTTGTCGTTTATGGAAAAATAAAGTCCCTCTTAAAGTTCGGGCTTTTTGCTAGATTATGGTTTTTGAGAAAATGAGCACTTATGATATCCTATTGCATTGTGTCCGAACAGTTCATATGGTCTGCACATCTTGTTTATGTGAAAAAAAGTGGAGAGTGGGGAGCTCATCCTTTTCGACTCTGAGTATGACCATTTTCTTTGGTTGAGGTTTACAGCTATTTGATAGGAGCAATGGGTTTGTCTTGGCTCTCTGGTGGACTTTTATCTATGCTTTTTGTTGGTTTGAGCGAGGGTATGGAGAGTACATTGCCTGGGACCCCGTTGTAGCTATTTTCTTGTTTGTTTTGATCGAGCAAAATTCTTGTATATTTTATAAAGGCTCATCATGTGCACTCTATCTGAGGGAGGGTAGTTATCCTAGCTTCTCTTTGCGCTATTCATGCGTTTAAGTGCCAAACACTCATGTGATCATCTCACTTGTTTCGCAAACAACGATACCTAGGACATCTCATCAAGTCACAACGTGCTACTAAAAACATTGACCAGTAGATGTGCTCCATCTTCTCTTCGTTGATGTCGAGTATGGTAACACATCACTCCCACTCGCTCTTGCGTGGTCATATCAAAAAAGGTTGTCGAGCATTTCATACATGGTTCCATAGGCCATAATAAATCTATAGGATGTCCTACCAATTTTTGTCGAATTTCGAGTTGGAGTCAAAAATAAGATTTGGGCATGAGTTATGGTTCACTAAAACGACATGTTAGGGTGTTCAATTTAGTATTTATTTAAAAATTTATCAAAAGTGACCAAGCTTAACGTTGGTGTTTCTAGTAGTGTGATTGGAACTTATGAGAAACATTTGCCTTCATGTGGGTAGGATTACTACATGTTTCACAAATAATATTGCCATGTACACCATGGACATGACCCATGATATGGGCTATCGTATGCCACATTTTTGTAGGCCATTATAAATCTTTAGGGATTAGGATACATATTACCAATTTTCGTAAAATTCTTAATGGGGGCCTAAATTATGGTTTCGACATGGGTAATAGTCCACTAATGGCCTTTCAGGGTTCCATCTTGTTTAATTTGTTGAAAATGTGCCTAAATTGACCAAGCATGTCCCTAGTGTCCTTAGAAGTATGATTTTAGATTATGAGAACTTTCTTTGATAGGCTTACCACATGTTTCACGAATAATATAAGCATGTACACCAATGAACAAATTCATGGTTTGGGTTTTATTTTGCCACATTTGTGATTCTGTAATCAATTATGAATCTTTAGATTGCATCCTACCTGTTTTTGTCAAATTTCTAGTGCGACACTAAATATCGTCTTGGCGTTAGTTATAGACTTATAGTCCACTAAAATCGCTTTCAAGGTAACCTTAGTGTCTTTTGACTATATGATTGGGGCTTATCTGAACATTATTTTTTTCATATTGACAGGTTTACTTCATATTTCCCGAATAATATGGCCATATGCGCCATGGACCAAACCCAGGGCTATTTTTGCCACATTTTTTGTCCCATGGTATCATAAATCTTTAGGAATTAGGATATATCCTACAAAATTTTGTGGTATTCCCAAAGAGTCCCAAATTAAGGTTTCGGCGTGGGTATACTACATGTTTTCCAAATAATATAAGCGTGTGCAACATAGACAAAATCACAAAACCAATAATATGGGTTATAGTTTGCCATATTTCTGATACCATTAGGCCATCATAAATCTCTAAATTGCATCTTACCAATTTTGTCAAATTTGTAGCAGTGGCTCAAAATGAGGTTTTGATATGGGTTATAGTCCACAAAAAGCTGCCTTTGGGGCCAATTTTGGACTTGTTTGCTTTTGTGCCAAAAGTAATCGAGCATAAGTCTGGTGTCCCTAGTAATATGATTGGAGCTCATAAAGAGTTTATTCCACTAAATGTTTTAGGAATATTATGATCATGTGCACCATGGACAAAATTCATGATATATGTTATATTTTGCTATATTTGTGGTTCCATAAGCCATATAAATCTTCATATTGCATTCTACCAATTTTGTGTCAAATTTCTAGCTATGGCTCGAAATGAGGTTTTATGTGGGTTATAGTTCACTAAAGAAACGTTTTAGAGGTCAATTTTAATTTGTTCATAATTGTGCCAAATGTGTCCAAAACTCCAAACATTATCCTAGAGTTCCGATAAGTATGATTGGAGCTTTTAAGAACTTTTGTACTTACATATTGATAGGTAAAGTACATGTTTGACGAATAATACGTAGATGCGCATCAAAAACTCATACCATGGATATGAGTTTGCCACATTTGTGGTTTTGTATGCTATTTCACATCTTTAGGCTATATCCTACCATTTTTTGTCAAATTTCGAGCCAGAGCTCCAAATAAGGTTTTGGCATGGATAATAGTATACTACAACGGCCTTGCGGTGGTCAATTTTTGGTTTATTCAAAAATGTTTTAAAAGTGGGCTTGCTTACCCTTTCTGCCCCTAAAAGTATGATCATTGCTTATGAGAACTTTATACTTTTATAGTTAGGTTTTATACATGTTTCACAAATATCATGTGCATGTTCACCATGGACAAAATCCATGATAGGACAATATTCTATCACATTTATGGTTCCATGTATGTTGCACATTTAGGATCCATCCGACATTTTTTGGTCAAATTTCGAGCCAGGGCTTGTAATGAGGTTTTGGTATGGGAAATTGTCCAGTAAAACAGCCTTTTAGTGCTTCCATTTTCTATTTGTTCAAAAGTGTACCAAAAGCGATCAAGAACACTACTAATGTCCCTAAGAATATGATTGGAGATTATGAGTACTTAATTCTTTCACATATAATATGGACAAGTGCACCGTACACAAAACCATGGGATATTGTTTAATATGGACATGTTCACCGTAGACAAAACCATGGGATATTGTTTCCCACATTTGTGGTTTCATAGGCTATTATAAATCTGTAAGATGCATCCTACCATTTTGTGTCAAATTTTGGGCGAGGACTTGAAATGAGCTTTTTGGGCATGGGTTATAGTCTTTGAATCGGCCTTCTAGTGGTCAAGTTTTGCTTTTTTTTTTTTTGTTTAAAATGTGCCAAAAGTTAGCAAACATAACCCGAGTGTCCTAGGAGAATGATTGTAGCTTTGAGAATTTTATTCATTTGTATTGATAGGTTTAGTACATGTCTTACAAATAATATGGCTATATGCACTATGGAAAAACCCATGATATGGGTTATATTTTGCGACATTTGTGGTTCCATATGCCACTATAAATTTTTAGATTGCATCCTACCAATGTTTCTCATATTTCGAGCCGTGGCCCTATACGAGGATTTAGCTTGGATACTCCTAGTGTCCTCAAAAACATCATTGGAGCTATTTAGAACTTTTTTGTCCAGATCAATAGGTTTACTACATGTTTCACGAATAATATGAGTTTTTGTACCACCTGTAAAACTCATGATACGGGCTATTCTTTGCCATATTTGTGGTTTCATAGGCTATTATAAATCTTAAGGATGCATTCCCGAAACGAGATCTCGACGTGGGTAAATAGTCCACTAAAACGGCCTTCCAGGGATCAGCTTTTTATTTGTTCCAAAATGTGCAAAAAGTGAGCAAGCATACGCATACTGTCCTTGAAGTATTATTGGAGTTTATGAGAACTTTATTTTCATTGGTTTAGTACATGTTTCACGAAAAATGTGTGCACCACGGAGAAAATCCGTTATATGGGCTACTGTTTGCACATTTGTGGTTACATAATGCATTATAAATCTTTAGGATGCATCCTACCGTATTTTTCTTCAAATCCGAAAGAGAGTTTTCATTGGCAAGTAAGAACTTATTTGAAGCGTATTTTTGTTAAATAACTAAAATAACTAACCAGAAAGGAAAAACTTCAATTTATCAATAGATCGAAGTTAAGGCTACCAAAGTGACCACTCTTCTTCCTCTTTGATAATGACCTATTTAGTCTTCTCACATTGATTCACTTGATAATTTTTCTAAGTCAGTATTCTAGTGTGGAACTGTGGGTTATGGCCACCTGGTTGTTGAGTATGGGAAGCTTGTGAGCTATGCTTGATTTTGAGACTGTTTGTACCAGCACCACTTATCTGAGTGGTACTACAATTAGTATGTACCACACTTGTGGTATATGAATTTTGCTAGTTATTTGTGGAATCCTTGTTTTCCTCAGTATATAATCAATATAGAGGAACTGTTAATGAAGTTTTAAAAATGAAAGGGAACATATGGGTTTCCTGGGAACCACTAATAGCGTGTTAGACCAAAATTGCTGTTGCTGAGCACTTGCATATATTTAACTTGCAACTTTTATTTAAGTGGATAATATAGTTAGCCGTACTGCCTTATTTCAGAGTCAGCTGTTCAAACTGAGATGAAGATAGTTAGGGTTGCTGATAACATAGTTAACCGTACTGCCTTATTGGATCCATACCAATTAAACTAGTTACCAGCTATGTGCTGAAATAACTGTGCAGTAGTTGTCCTGACTGGTTGATTTCTGAAAATTTTTACTCGATCTTCACATGCAGGCTCAAGTAAAGCAGAAAATATCTTCAGGGGGCAAGTATGTATCTGTGAATATTGGACCTGTACAAGTCAGTTCTAGCGAACAGGTTCTCCATCTCCTTCGACTCTTCTCCACCCCCCCCCCCTTTCTCTCTCTCTGCCACACACGACCAGCATCCAAGTGTGTTTGTTCAGAATATAGATAATTATTCGCAAACGCAAACCCTTGCATTGAAGGCTTGTTGTTGTGTGCCTGGATTTATGGGAAATGCCTTCAAAGCTCTGATTTTTTTTTTCTCTGCTTATTTTTGTAGGTTCAAGCTGTGTACAATGCCATGCGAAGGGATGACAGGATGAAATATTTCTTATAGGCTGATTTCATTCCCTTACCATCTATGTACGTTCCCTTCAGCTCCTTGTAAAGAAATTCATGACGAACTTGATGTTGGTAGTCTAATACATGCCCGCCATTGCATTTTTTCTATATTTTGATGACTAAATGCACTGTCAGGGTATCAATGTTTCATCTTTATGGCTCTCTTGCTCTGTATTCATTGTACTATATCGATGCTCTTAGATTCAATATTGATGTTGTACCTTTCATGGGCATTTGTGACTAACTTGACGGATCCCTTGCAGTCAGAAACACAGACCTCACCCAAACCTCTTCGCGTTCTGTAACTTTCTTGCTTCATAATGTAGAGTAATCTATTGATAGTACGTATTTTATCCATTGGAAAACATAAGCATTAAGGATAGCAGTAAAAATATTACCAGTCAAAGTCAGATAACATGTCCCTTTTCAGTTTTTTTTTACTGCGCCTTTACCATACCAATAGTTTTATCTTAAATTCAGCCATTTGTGTACCAATGTTTTTAGGCATATACTGTACTGTATATAGAATATGTACCACTGTATTATTATGAAGGAAGTGGATCTTTACGAGCCAAAGCCACAATAGCATGCACATGAAGGCACTGTCAGTTGATGATACAGCCATACAGGTCTTGTTTTCAGTAGATGTATCATGTATGACCTCTTATACACCCATAGACTGCCCTCATGCAGTGGACTTCTGTTGTAGAAAGCAACCACCACCTCTTACGCTTTCCAACGAACGGCGCTATGCCTATGATCATCTTCTCTCATGGGTCCCACAACTCGCAACATAGCCAACCTTATAAGTTAGGCATAATTACTCCAGAGTAGAATCATGCTCCAGATTCTTGTTCACATCATGCAATTGCAAGAACAAGTGCATCTATAGCACTTTTTGGACACTTTCCTCTAAGAAGAGTGTTCTCCTACCTGCCTGTACCTGACCCAAAGTAGGGGATCACAGCGGGCCCAAAATCAAACTACTAGGAAGTTATATGGGGAAAAGAGCCATGTATGTTGAGAACAATTTGTTACCACCTTTTGGCCTTGTGTAGTACAAAGGCTGGTACTTGCTGAGAGATCCGGTTTATTGTGACAATTTTAGTTGTTGTCTTGGTCAGTTCTTAATGTTTTTTGGGGTATATTGGAGCACCTATTGCTGCAGGAGAGGGGATATGAGGATTCAAACCTTTGAAAACCCCCAGGCATGTTAAACTCTCAATCATTAGGCGAAACTTTCTCCTCTTGTGGGTTGGTGATTTATGGAGAGTTATATCGATGATTGGTAAGTTGCTAAGAAATTGGAAAATGAAGGACAGCACATGGAACAGGAATACCCGTTGCTTTGATGTTATTATCGCGACTAGTGTATGATCTCCTATGTGACTACTCTAAATAGATGTTGCCTCAACTTCTTATGTATGTCAAAGTTATACACAAAGATAAACAACTATGCAAATATTAATATGAACATAGAAAAATAACGAGACATGAGACGAGACACCATCTCTCAACTGGGAATCTCAATTGAGAAAACTAGGACTTCTTAATATTCATTTATTTGACTAGGTTTAAGGGGTATTATTTTTTTTCTTAGGAAAAAAAATTGACTGGTTGATTTGGCTAATGTTCTCATCAATTGATTATGAATATGAATGTAACTTGGCTTTTTAATGCGTAATGACTTTTCTAACATTACTGTTATAGAAGTATATACAGTCATACGGAGTATACGTTTACGACCTTCTTATTACAGGCTTACAGCAACATGTCGGTGTCATTTTCAAGCGTAGCAATAATCTACAAGAAAACAATTCAATAAATTAACATATACAACAATTTTTAATAGATACTCCGTAACATGTAGTACTTGTGTAGGCCCAGATATAAAAGTGGACCACATATCAAGATATCAAGATGATGTGTGGACATGATTAAGTTACGAACGATAAGCCCACGTTCAACCTTGACGTTATAGGCTCAGTTTATTACGGAGTACAGTACTACAGTAGATTATAATACTTCTATAGTTCTACCTAAAATTTTGCACACCCAGGTTTTGGGGTTGGTCGCAAATAGCACCGCAAGTCCACAACATTTCAATTGAAGCAAGTTGCATCCTCAGATTTTAACTTGTAGCAAATTGTGTCCTAAGTCCTAACCATTCCTACCACAACTTTACAGTCTTTACAGCCATTTTCTAAAGTCTAAAATAGAAATACTGCAAAATATTACAGAAATTAAATCTTCTAACTGTGTAAATGTGTTCATATATTTGTTTAGCTCCAAGATATTGGAGCATGAAAATGTTCCAAACATAATAGATTACAGTAGAAAGCATGTTTTCTAATAGTAGTACAAAATCTATTCTATGCTCAACAAAAATTGGTGCCACCATCATTATCTTTGACAGGAGGTATCTCAAAGTGCCACAACCTTCCTACACCCTCAACCTTATACTTCATGCACAGAAACTCCTTAGCAAAGTCCTTCTCAACCTTCCTATCTACATCATGCAAGAACACATGAGTAGTCCCTTCACGCTTCCTCGCACGCGCCATCACGGCAGCGGAATATATTGCCGCCATCCTCCCTGGAGCCTCCTTGAAGTACCCCCTAGGCGCGTCAATCATAATAACATCCCACTCTCTACTATAAACCTCTTCAGGCAAGTTCTCGAGCGCTAATCGGCACTTCTTGTTACCCTTCAAGAAAGCCTTCCTAGGTTGACAGTCAGGTTCATGCTTGTACGTAGCCAGTAGCTCATCAGCCTCTTGTAGCTGAGTCCTGTATGGCACTGTCTTAGCATTCAAGAATGGTGCATTTTTTAGCACCGATTGGATCCATTCTGGACTCTCTTCTAAGAAGAGTGTATAACCACCTGGATTTAATGACGCCCACATAAGTGAATCGTAGCCCAGGCCAAATATAAGGAAGTTGCATGGAGAGTGTGAGCGCAGTACGTTAAAAGATTTAGTGATTTCTTGCAAAGATTGTTGCGGTACAACCTTGGATGTAGCATAGTGAAGGATGGCCTTCAGCTGGATCTCAGTGTTACTACTTGTCACAAAATAACCATTTTGAGCGTTGATGGATGGAAGAGACAATAAGTACGACGGCCAGTCGCCACGGCCTGCCTTCGAAAAGGCGGACATTAGGAATGCACCGGTGATCAAGCTTGCCAATGCCACGGCTATCAGCCGTGGTTTATCTGAAGATGTGGCACTACTGTTGGTTGTAGGAGAGTTATCTTTGTTGTGACCTTTCATATCTGATCTTTTGGTTTGCAAAGTGATGGTCTAAGGTCCCCTTGATATTTTGGTCAGGTTATAAATAACGTGTATTGTGTCTTTATGTTAGGTAGGCTTGTAAATGTTGATGACAATGGAACTATAGGAATGGATGGCATGTTGAACATTTCTACTGTGAATATAAGAAATGTTTATTTGTGTACTGCAGCCTATAGGGACACAATTTTAATGGCAAAATGAATTTATTGCATAAAACTACAGTTTAGACTTTAGTCAGTGTCTCGGTGTTTGCTCATATATGGAGATTTTTTTCCGAGACAAGCGGAGATTGATTTGGAAAATGAGGAGTGTATTGTTGAAGGTTGTGACTTGTGAGGAAGGTTGTCTTGGCTTTCATAAATCATAAGACAGAAAGTACGTTTTATTTGGATGTAGAACAAATTATCTAGAAACTACGGTTTAATTTTAATCTAAAAACATATTTAGTTATGAATTGAGTTAGATTGTTCATTTTTTTATGATCAATATTAGAAAAAAGTAATCAAATTTTAACAAAATACTAACTGTTTTAATATGGTCTATTTTAAACATAAAAATATACAATCTCATATCAAATGTTTTAGATATACAATTACAAACATCAAGTATATCTCAACGTAGTATAAAAAAGTTGTTTGACTTTGTATAATTTGGTGAACGTTTCCATCATCATTCGTTTGGGAAACGCTAGTTGGCCCTATAGGAATTAAGATATGGACATGGTTTTCATTTTCTTTCGATGTCATTGACGTATGTAGAGAATTGTTGAATTATTGAATTAAAACAAGAATTTGACTGTCATGTTATTTATTTAGATAAGCCAACTTCACGTACGCAACTTCGTTATATTTTATTCGTTACCAATGCTATGGATTAGGGAAAGTCACGCTCATTGACCTGGGCATTTTATAATTTCACTTGACTGACGTAATCCAAGCAATACCCCAAGAAACAAATGTGTCAATAATAAAACCTTTTAACAGTAAGAATATTTAGCTTCATGGTGAAGACCGAGTACAAATTTGAGTCATCTCCTTTTGTAATAAAATTCATCTAGTGTAATTGAGAATACGCATTCTCGAGCATGCACTAAAACACAAAGCATACACTATTACCTCTAGAACGTTTCAAGAATCGACGTCCAATTTAAACATAAGTGTCTTGGCTCATCCACAAACCACCTCTTGCATATTTAAAAACAAAACAGAAGTTTAAACTCCTAAACACCCCGTCAAAAGTAATAATAGGGTGGAAAAACGTCATATGAGCTATGATAACGCATGCACATTCTTAATGCATTCCAATTACTCCGATTACTAACCATTAGTCCATTAGTACCAAAAAAAAGAGAGTAATGATCAACCAAATTTATAAAGTGTGAGAACAAAATCATCAGTAACTTATGCACTTGAAACTTTATCTCACAGGTGGCGTCTTTCTTGTGCAAAAATGTGTGGCCCGCTTTCACGTTAAGGTGTCTCTTTCCAATCAAGAAAAGGACGAACAGGTGACAGGCAGAGACGCTTGCACCGTACCATTGCCGACAAAAAATTAATAGAATCGTGCAATGGGTCTCGCATTTTGAGCTAAAGTTAACGAGGACCGACCATTGGCAGGGATTTTTAAGAAGAAGCCGTTTCCGTAACGCTGAGCTAAGAAATACTCTTAAGACAAACAAAAGAAAACAAAAAGGTTAGAGTATTTGTTTGCCGTAAACACGACAAGTATATAAAAGGAAAGCACATTGTTAGCAACATTGCGGTAACTTGTTTAGTGAGACTAGAATAAGGTTTAAAGTTGGTTTATTTAATTAATTGTGAAATTAGGAGTTTAATATTCAGCCGCGACTGATAATTTGTAACTTGTACTACTCCGTATTAGCTATTTAAAAACTTAATTG
Source organism: Corrigiola litoralis (assembly GCA_901111285.1). Taxonomy (NCBI): domain Eukaryota; kingdom Viridiplantae; phylum Streptophyta; class Magnoliopsida; order Caryophyllales; family Caryophyllaceae; genus Corrigiola; species Corrigiola litoralis. The sequence goes on from CAAKMY010037304.1 coordinate 14,015, forward strand.
TTGAAAACACACATTAAAACATTAATGGTTTTCTGATCGGGAATAATTGCGCAAATCAGAAATTTTGAGAGCATTGATATTTAAATTAAGTTGTACTTTTGTAAAATGATCACTTTTTGGATTAAAATTTGACTTGTTTATAACGCTGATAATCTTATCTCTTTAACTCATTTTATAATTAAGTTTTCTTTGAGTTGAAAGTAAATCGTAGTGCTTTTATAATGGTACTCCTAGAGTCATAGACTCATCGGCTCATTGCCCTTACAGGAGTTAAACATTGATCATGTTTGAGTTTCAGCTTTCTATACAAGTTGAGATCTCTAAGGATCAAGGTTGGCCCAATGGTTGGGAACTCAACCTGCCTGGGGGTTGTCCCAGGTTCAAATCCTTATATCCCCCTCCCCCGCAACATTAGTTGCTCCAATGTACCAAAAAAAAACAAGTTGAGATCTCTTGTGTCAGGGCCCAAAAAAAAAAAACATAAAACTCTTTGAAGCCCATGGGCCAAGTGAATTGACTATTTGCGAAGAACATTAGCGAGTTGGGTTTGTAGAGATCAAAATGTAGCAAGGTTGCAAGACATCTCTGGTCCAGATCAATGCGCTGAAGCTCGAAGCTCTTACCAACTTCAGTTCATTGATCTGGTGAAGAAGGTATGAATATGATGTCCTCCATGAGCCCAAAGGCAGCCTAGAAACACCTAGCCTCAAGGCGTGAACGTTGTGGGCTTGTAGCCCCTTCCACTCCCTACTTCGAACATACTACTAAACATTCAAATCAAAATGTGATATAGAAATAATAGAATTATAGATCACGAGAGAATTCATCTCAAAAGCTAGCACAAGGGGTGAAAGAGCCCATGACGTATATGAATTTCACATAAGTCTTCTATAAAGTCTGATGTGGGACTCATGTCCCATACCTTGCAATGTTAGTCCTGTAACATAATGACTTTGCGGTTTGTTTAGTACGTGAAAACCAACTTAGAAGAGTGGAGATGGGAGTGGTAATTGATTTCAGGGTGTGGGAATCAAATTGTTCATATCGAATCCCACATTTGGTTTATGAGTTAAAGAAGTGAGACTCGAATCAAGATCGTTGTAAGTTTATTTGTCATGTCCACCGATATCCAATTCTCAATAATCCACCTCCGTCCTAAGATTGATAACATGGGAGTTAAAAGACATTTAACTCTAATTAATCAATGAGATGTGGTGTAGTGATCGCTCACTTTATCCCTTAACTATGTGTTTAATGATCAATCCTTACCAATGAAAATGGAACACATATATTGGCCAGTCGTTTACCTCCCAAGAGAGCACTTGCAGCGAAAGGGATTAGTCACTACTTTCGTTGATGTAACCCTTGATAAAAATAAAAATAAAAAGATATTTAACTCTAATTTCCACCCCTTATATATTCCCACTCCCTTGTACCAAACATTTATTATGGGGAATAAACCTATCATTTCAGCTAGTCTTGGAAGAGACCGTCTACTTTTATTATAAAAGTAGACCAAACCATGCTGGCTCAATAAAGACATATAAACCTACAAGTAATTTGGGCTTGTAGGGGGCATAAGAAAATTTACTTAGTAAAAAGTTGGTCTACTTTCATAATAAAAATAGTCGATCTCTTCTAATAATTTGTGATCATTTCTAGCTCCTGTCCTCATGCTAAACAAGTTGTTACTATCTAGAATTATTATTTTGCTTATTTTTCATAAGTTAAAATAATGCCCCAAATATATTGTGAGGTTTACCACATTCCCATCATCAAATAGTATAGTCTCATTCGTCGTCGATGATGGGGCATTTTTCAGCTGAACATATGAACTTGGTTTCTCACTTATAAAATTTAAATAAAACAAACTTTTTTCGAAATCAAATTAAACATTTAGGTTTGATGATTAATTCAATATCTTTATGTTATTACAATTCGTGCAATATATATTAGACTAATATTTAAGACCTCTAAAATGATACATAGATTTATTATAGTCAATCAATGGTTATCGTTATAAGAAGTTTTTTAGTAACTGAAATTAGAATTGTTGCAAATGATAATCTAGCATTGTAACAGCTTAGACAATTGCATACAGACTTACATAAACTAGAAAAATGAACTAAAAAAGAGCTCTTCACTGAAGATAATCTATCATATTTGGTTTCTCATCTCATGTCACAACATCTCTTAATTCTGATATATTTATTATTTTGAATAAATAAAACTGGGATATAAAATGGGACACCAAATAGAAGAAAATATCTCTAGCTCTCCACTGTCTGTATCCTAGTCGTTACTCGTTACTCCCTACAGCCCTACTTCAAACTAGTCAAAAGTGACGACTGCTGGCAACTGAGCTAAATGATCGGTTTGCTTCTTAATGTACCAGGAAATCCACGTTCTTGACTTCTTGTAGTGGCTCAGAAGAATTGCATGTGGACGTACCTAAGACGCGCATTTCGCAGAACACTTTTATTTAATGCTGCCATTTATTGTGATCGTTAAATTAGAAAATGTCTTTGATGCTAGCATGAAAGTATGACGAACGAACAACGGTGGTGTTTGTATGTATAGGTTAGGCAAGGGTAGACGTGGTATGAACGAATTGAAGTTGCTATGATCGCAACTCTCAACTACTTGCCCTGATCGAACATTTATTAAAGTCTCCATTATCGCTTTCCTCCCATAGAGGTAGCTAGTGTCTTGTTAATTCAATGATGCATTCTATTGAGTGAAACATTTGTCTAAGCATAGTCCGTTCTCCGATCTCCACCACCATCACAATTTAGGCAAACAGAGTACGTTTGTTGGAAGACTTGGTTGAAGAAGAGTTAACCAAGCAACTCTTCCTTTTCTAGTTTTACTAGTGACGACATGTCTGTATATTGGTGTGGGAGCAGAAATCAAGTAAGCACCAAGTGAAATTTGTTTTTTTTTTTTTTTGGTGTAAACCAAGTGAAATTTGTAACCAAAGTAATAAAGTATATATGGCCCCTTTTGAAGAATCATCTTTTTGTGAAGCTGTTAAATAAAATACCGAATTGAAAATCTGATCTATACTGACTCAAAAAATTTGGTCATGAACCTGACTTGTCAAGATGAAACACAAACCACCCCTTTGTTTTAACTGTCATATAAATTGATGGCTTCGAAATTCTGATGAGAATTACCATTAATTGGGTATAGCGCACATAATTAGTTGATCTTTTGACAAAATCATTTAATGCTGAATGCCACGAAAATACTCTTTTCAATAGACATCAGTTTTTTTTTTGGTACAGATAGACATCAGATATAAAAATTGATCAAAACCAAAACATACATAACATGACATACATATACCTAATGTAAAACAAAATCCAATTCCGACATGCCTTTTTATCTTTATCTCTGTATAATGACTCAAATACCAATATTCTATCTTAAAACTGTACTCAAGATTAATTGTACTACAGTCATAAGTACGTACATGACAGTCCACATGTAAGCACAACCATAAAGGAAGGCATAAAAGTCACCATTCCCCTCTTCCTCACACTTCAAAATCTCTACACCTCAACCTTGGCTTAGCTAACTCAGCTAGCTCATACACATCATTGCTTAGAAAAAGAGACCAAGAAACAGAAATGAGTTCCCATTTTTTCACTAAGTTGGTGCTCATGACACTATGCATGCATGGCTTGGTGCACATGAGGACATCCGAGGCTGCGGGTACGCCCCTGGCGCAGCAATGCGAAACTGCCATTCAGCAGCTAATGGGTTGCCTCAACTTCGCGACGGGGCAGGCGCCGAAGCCATCAAAGGATTGCTGCACCTCAGTAACCACCATGAAGGACAAGCAGCCAGTGTGCCTGTGCTTCTTCTTAGGCCAAGCTCATAATGGAAGTGCAGCGATCAAAAGCCTTGGTATCCAAGAAGCTAAGCTCATGCAGCTCCCTTCTGCTTGCCAGCTAGTTAATGCCAGTTTCTCCAACTGCCCAAGTTAGACCTACTTCTTTCTCTCTAAATATTAATTTCTCCTGCAATACTTGTCTAGTTTTTGTCATTGTGTGCATGTTTTGAATGTTCTTTCATAAGGTAAAAAGCTACTAGATTGCATGTGCTCTTGAGATCAAAAGAAATAACGAAATAGAAGACACTAGAAAACCTAGCACTAGTCATGAAAGCTCATAAACAATGCTAGTTTGTGCATGTGAGGCAAGATAGATCACATGCTTATAATTTATATCTTGTCTTGGTCTTTTTAAGTAGACATAAATTAAAAGTACTTAGCGTATAGTAAAAATGGGTTTGAACTTTGAAGCATATGTACGTTGTGGTATTTGATTACAACCTACAACTTTTTAGATACTTCATCAGCTAGATAATTAGGAAATGTATATCCGTATCACCCTATGAATGATATTTGTTTAATCCAGATAGTTATATATATGTTGGATAATCATATATTGTGTCCGTCTGTTCGGATTAGGTTCAATTATAATAATTGTCGATCATATGACAAAGTTCTCATACGTATATATATGAATATGCTGCTAGTCTGCTACGTATCGCTAAGTAACACACTGACTAATCTGGATGTGGGATTCTATGTATATCTAGGCTGCTTTAATTTAAAGCCAACATCAACAGATAATAGCTAGCAATTCTAATTTTGTGTAACTGTAATTAAATTTAGTGGTTTGGTAGCTAGGAAGCAAAATAAGGAGAGACCTATTGATTATCTTCATTTTAGGCGATGGAAATCATGCTTTTAAGCCAACAGAGAATCAATTTTTGGTTTCTAAAGACATTTGGTATTACATGTGTATAATTCTTTTACATTTGGTATTTCAGTAGCAAAAAATCATCTAAAATAGTAATTGTTCCTCGCATTTCGGTTAAATTTTGTTTTTATTAAATGGATCACATGGACATTTTTTGTCACTACATTTTCCAGCTTGGCATGCATGTTAAAACTATTGATATAGGGACCTTGTGACATTCAAGACTCCGAAGGTAGTTGGCCGGATTTAAGTAAAGCTAGCTAGCTAAGCTAACCAAACAATATGTCTAGCCATCTCTATTAATTGCAGTATATAGTGAGTACTTGCGTAGTATACCCCCACCAAAGTGTCTGTGCTAGCTGTGGATCCTGTTGTCCTTCGTCGTATATATTCACCTTTTATACTTTTTTTCTCAGCGTCTACTATACACAAGATCAGTGTTACAATATATACAGTCATGCATAGTCCTACGTTTTTTTTTTTGAAAATAAAATCTAAATGAAAAGTCCTACGTTGAGCGTTCAGGAAACATTAGATCCCAACTTCAACCCCCTGGCATTTCCATCAATTGTACTGGCATTTGCGCCTCATTACGATGGACCAAATTAGAAAATAGGTTGAGCGTTCAGACTACAAGTACAAAGTACTACTCCGCATTCACAAAATATGAATATTCATCTTTAAATCATAAACCAATATGTACAAAAGAAATTAAAGTCCATTACTTGTATAGAAGCAAATGTACCTGGCCATTACGCTTTGTTAGAAATTTTTTGCCTTATGATAATGAGTTATCTAATGTTTTGAAAGTATTTGTACAGAGCTTCTTGGAATCTCCCCATCATCTCCAGCAGCAGCCATATTCATGAACAGCAGCGCGACCGGGCCAGCAGCAGCAACATCACCATCATCAACCACCGCAACAGATAAATCAAGTGGGATTAAGCATGAAAATGGTGTGATAGCGTGGCTTCTTCCGGTTTTGGTGTCGACTTTTCTATGTGCTATTGCCATTGGAAATCTGAAGTTCTTGTTTTAGTATACACACATATCATGTATTCATGTTGAAGTGTGATAGCTAGAAGGACTCTATCAGCTAGAAAAGCTGTCACTTCAGCTGTGATTTCAATTACCTATCAATGTGTTTGGGAGGCTGTTTTAAATTTGTTGAGCTCTATTACATTGTAGTGGAGATTGTGTTGCTTGCAATTGATACTGTAACACACTGTATTGACGATCATTGACAATGTTATTTTGTGGCCTGTGTGAGCTCGTTTCCTGCCCTTAGTTGCTTTTGTACATTGTTTTCGTACTCTCTGTTGCTATGCTAGGTAAAAATGTAATATCTATTGGCTGGTAAATTAAGTTGAGCAACTAGCAATTAACAAAGCATACTCTTCGAACTTTTTAGTCAAGGCCGCAGCAATATAATTGGAATTATAATTATCGAATTCATGCACCCATTTGGTGGTGCATGCCAGAATTTGTGCATGCATGAGATTAAGAAGATATGCAGCCTAACACAAGCCCTATTTGATAAGTTTTACTTACCGCTTCAAAGTGCAACCACAACTATCCTCTGGCTCTCGGAGAGATGTCTTCAGCTGATAATAAAGTGTCACGATAAAAGAAGTTGGGGACATAAAATGACAGTCATCCGTCGACGAGATAGTTTTTTTTTTGCATCAGTCTCATCTTACTACTCCGTATTATACTACAATACATGAGAGTCTTTCTCATGATCACATATTACTATTGTGAAAACAATCTAATGCTCTAATAGATGCTGTGATGTACTTTGTAGCTTGTTCAACACTTGGCTATGAGATATGTTAGGGTTGTGTTGAATGAATCTATCATCAGTCAGAACTCAAACTAACACCCAAAATCTGCATATAAGCAGGCTAAACATGTTCACTAATTTGAATTCAACAAAATTTTGATCATTGATTATACTAATCAAGATCTAGGCCGACATGTTCTCCCAACTTACTTTACTTACATTCATACGAGATTATTGATAATTTGGTTAAGGATTTTCAATCAGTTTCTTTAGACATTTCAACAGAAATGTATGCATCAACCTTCACATGTGTAAATATAATTGGTGACTACTCATGTATAAAGGCTTGAAAAATAGATTGATATGAGATGATATTGTAACACAAAATTGATTGATTTTGGCTAAAGATTTTTCCAATTTCTTTAGATGAGGCAACAATGAACATAAAACGCGATCATATCAGGTTTGCATCGCTCTTTGTGTTCCATAATTATGACATGTGATTCATACTAGGCTTGAAAAAACTAACATGCCAGAATAACATCACGCGATATTGATGGATTTAGGTTAAGGATTTTCAATCAATTTAACAAACCTTATTTAACATGATTGGTGATTCACATATATAACTTGAAAAAATTAACATGACATGATAACATCCACAACATTGACGGCTTTAGGTTAAGGATTTCCAACCCGTTTAATTACACGAGTCAACATAAAATGCGTTCAAATCCTGTATGAATCGACTTCTACATCTCTCTCCGACTATAATTTGTGACTCATATATAAGGCTTTGACATGACACGGTAACATCACACCAAAACTAATGGATTTCTAGTTCATAATTTACTACTTATTTAACCAGACGAGTCAACATAAAATGTAATCAAATCTTGTCTATATCGACCAACACTTATAAAGTAGACCTGGGGGTATATACATTTCCGTGCCCCCTGGTTCAAACGATTTGCACATATAACTCAAATGAAATGCACATACACTTTTACCGATTTGCACATATAATATAAGTTAAGGAAAATGCACACAAAAAATAACTTAGATAGTTCAATGTTTTTTTGTAAAAT
>CAAKMY010037307.1:0-48396 GCA_901111285.1 Corrigiola litoralis
GGATATGAGGATTCGAACCTGGACAACCAGTAGGTTGTTAAACTCCCAACCATTCCTCATAGAGATTGGCCATCGTTAAATTAGGGGCATTTGTTTTGGTAATTAGGAAAGGAATTAAGGAAATATGTTCACTAGGTTGTTGTTGTTGTTGTTGTNNACAGGTTTTTTTTTTTGGGGGGGGGGGGGGGGGGGTGCGGGGGTGGGGAGGGGTGTCGTTCCTTATATGGAGAGATAGTATTGGTGTTTATCTAGGTTCTAGTGTACACTGATAAGAGATTTTCCTTAAGATGGGGCAATTGTTGTAAATAGCGAAGGAGTGTGGCGTTAGCTAGACTTCACGAGGTGGTGGTGGCTGTTGTTGCTTTAGTAAGGAAAATATGTGATAAGTTGGGGATAGTGATAACATGTATTTGAGGAAGACCATAGGAAAGTCCTAGAGTTAGGGTTGATTTGGGATCTAGTGCGCCATAAGTCCATAAATAGTTAGCACAATCCTTATGATTATACTTTTGATTGATTATGTGATTATGCTATTTACATAATGTGTGATACTCGTTGATTAGATACACTAGGAGGATCATGTCACTTTACTCCTCGATTTGTGAGAGATTGCATTACAATGTTTATTTAGAGGGTTGGTAAACAGAAGAGAAAGTTTGTAATTAGTGCATGAGTACAAATATTGTTTGGTGGGGTTGGGGGTTTTTCCTTTAGAGCCCTAGATTGAGGTTAGTTTAAGCTACCTCTAAACCGTGCCTAGTTAGTTTTCATTGCATGTATGATAGGATATGATTATGAGGTATATATACCTTGTATGTGAGATTAGTTTGATCAATTGAGTCACTTTCGAGGATCCCATTTTGCTAGGTGGCTCAAAAGCTCATAGGATCTATTTCTGTGAGTGTTGCATTAGGCTTATGTGCATGGATTGAGGAGTATTTGGGAAAGACTGAATCGAGCTAAGCTATCTAAGATGTGATAGGAAGTGTAACTAATCAAAGATCTGAGTTGGAAAGATCAGATGATATACATTTGGTCTGGAGGCACAATAGGAATTTAAAACTAATCTCGCATGGTCTGAAGGCACAGTAGGAATTTAAAACTAATCTCGTATTGAAATGGTAAATCAACACTTATTTTGAAAAAGAAAACAAATGGAAAGAAACAGTCTTTCTACAATAACCGTCAGAAGGAGTATTAGAAACCTGAGTGTAAAGAAAATTTCCCCCCTCAAATTGTATGTCTGTAGAAGTATTAGCTGTTCTGTTGGTATAATGACAATGCATCGGGATAATTTTTAATTGGATTTGTTATTAATCCAGCCACTTATCTTATCTAGAGTTCCTTTAATGGTGTGTATTTTGCTGGACTATGGTCCTTGGAGAATTAACTATAATTACATTCTTCAATGTCGTAGACCAGTGCTGCCCCTTGCTCGAATATGTTTTGATGTGGCTGAATATGTTTGATGTGGCTTACTGTAATACCCCATATATTTTTGGGTATTTTATTATTAATTTATGGGGTTAATAATATTCTGGGAAAAATATAAGGAGTTTGTTATCTATCTTTATCATTTTAATGGGGCATTATAGGCTTTGATTAGACCAAATAGGGAAGTGAATAGGTCCATATTCATTTAGCGAGTGTCCCAAACTAAAGAAAACAAAACAAAAGGAACACAAAACACCCTGCCAACAGTGTTTCCTTCTCCTTGCCAACACAACACATGACACAGCAAGTTATGCTCCTTTTCTGCTCACTGGTGCCATCCCACCTCCAGTTTCACCATCATCATCTCCATCGATTATTGATCATTACCTCCATCTTCTTCTTTGGATTTCTGGCCACTAGGCCGATGGAAGCAGCCCCACATCGTGTTCTCTCTCCTCTGTTCGTTTATGGGGCTGCCCAGATTGCATAACAACTTTTGCGGCGAAGGCAAGCTATTTTCCGGCTAGCCCACATTTCTGGCGGCCCATCGAGGCATAGCCGCCTCTGTTTTGACCTCCTCTAACCTCCACTTGTTTCGGGGTGAGCTTTTGAATTAATTTTTGATTAAAGGTTGGTTCTTTAAAGATTTTGATTACATTGGTTTGAGCTGTTTCGTATATTCAAAAAGTACTTGACCAAGGCAAGCAATAGCCAAGTGGTTTGGAGTTCGGGTTTGATTCGTGAAGTGGGTTTCTAGCATTTGGCTGATTTTTCTACAATGTTACACACTTACACTATTCTATCACCTTCACTCTTTATGTGATCGTTGATGTTACTCTAAGTAGGTGGTTTATTAGAGTGCTCTTTGACTATATTACTTGATATTAAGATGAGAATATGGTTAAGTTTGTGTATATTTTGTGTATGTGCTGCTAAATGTATTTAGTAGCTTGTATGGGTTGATGTGATGAGATAAGATGGGAAATTGAATATGTTGTATTTGTATTGAGTTTGTACTTCGAGATTTTGTTGGTATGCAATATCATTTGGTAATGCTCACAAATTGAAGGGCCGATTTTATTGTTAAATGAGGTTTTGAAAAGCCCAGGAGAAGTGGGTGACCGGGTGTGCCTTCCTTTATTGATGGATTTTTGTCATGTTAATTCCATGGGTCTGGTGAAGAAGGCAAACTGCTTTATAAGTACATGATGTAGGAACGGAACTCTCGTTTGGTTTTAGGAAAATGTTATTCTTTGGAGTATTTTCTTGGGCTGGTACTAGGTAGGTTTACCTAGCCTTTTTGTGGGCCAATGCTGTGGGTGCTTTCAAGGGTATTCCACTTGCTATCCTACAAATAAATTGAGCTCTTTTGTAACTATCGAGAGGGCTTCTTGTCTTCCAACACAGCTTTGGTCATTATTGTTATTATTCTTTATTATAAGAAAAAGTTATCTAGTTTTATAAATTAGAGCTATCAGAAAAAAGGAGAGAGATTTGTGGAATAATAATCTTTGAAAATGGCTACTCTCAAGACACCTGTTTATTGTTAAACCTGCTCTTTATGGTTTATGATGAGTGTGAAATGTGTAATGTGAGGATCCCTCGATAAAAGGACCTTGTTATGAGGTCCTGGTTACTTGTATTCTGCTTAAAATTTGCTTAAAGAGTTGAGGTGTAGAACTTTTGCTTAATCAAATCAACTATGCATATCCTGAGTTTTGTGGAGTGTAGAGCCATATATAATGATTGGACTTCTGAAACTCTTACTGAAATTGTTTGAATAAACTGAACTTTCTAGGGAAATTTGCTTGGAAGCATTTGATTTTCTGATGAGGCTGGAAGGGAGCTTTAATTATAAAGCCTTTACATTGATACAGAGTCCCATGAGTAGGTGCAACCTCTGTATTTGATCTCCCAATGGACAGTTAGATTGGTTCACCGGAGAATGTGGTATGAAATTGACTGGTGTTGAAACTTAAAAGTCTAGGTTGCGGCAGTTGCGTTGATCCTTTCTCTAAACTTAATGAATAAGGCATTTGTCTTTTTCACTTTTAAGTGCATAATGTCAAATTTTTGTTGAAGAATACTTGTACCTTTATATCAATAGATGAAGCGCTTGCTCTGTCTTCACGTGAATAGACTTTTGACTTCTCTTTTGGCTGTTATTAGGGGCGGATAACACAATGACTCTGCATTTACAAACAAATACTGAAGTCGGATGGTACATTCTTGATGGAAACCAGCAGCAGATTGGACCATACACAATATCAGAGCTGCGGGGTGAGTTATACTATTGTACATAGCAGTATGTTGAATGATGCACTGATTACAAGTTGGTAGAAAAGGTTAGCCAACCCTAAGAGGGGCGTCAGCCATCAGTAGACTCTCTGCTCTAGCTTTTTGGTTTGTTATAGTACATTTCTTATTGCCGCCGGGCAAGGAATAACGCCAGTAGTGCCTTAAGTCTGAACCCAATGTGATTGCTATGTGTAAGGGGATTGTAATGCATACTGTCATTTATTGCTGAAAATCTATATCATGTTTGTGTCTCATAGCGTCTGATTATGACATTGTAGGTATATTAATGGCCTGTACTCTCGAGTAACATTCTAGTAGTTGGACCTGAAAATACACTTCATAAGCGGTCTTTGAAATTTTGTGGAGGGGAGGAGGTGCGAGTTTGGCTTTATCTAGCTACAGTGTATACTTTTATCAATTCACATTCTACTGACTCTCATTTATCTTTTCCCTTTGGGTATTAATAACTGGTGTTTTTTTTTTTGGTTCTATGGTTTTGGAGTGGTGGTGGTTGGGGGTTGGGATCAAAGGCTCACAACAGAATGGACTTCTGTTACCTTTTTGCACCAAGTTCTATCTTAGTGGGTGTTAGATTTACAAAATTGACTACTTTACCAAATGATTACATGAGCGTTCTTCGGTCTCTATCATGCTAAATTCCGTACTTACCTTGCTTATTTCACCTGGGCAGAGCATTTCCTTAATGGGTACCTGTTCGAAAGTACCCTTGTATGGGCTGAAGGGAGATCTGAATGGCAGCCCCTTTCAACAGTTCGTGAGTTAAGTACTGGAGTCTATAATGATGGAACTCAATCTTCTGAGTCTCTTGCAGCTCCTACAAGCAATGATGACGAATTTGAGAAGTGGCAAAAGGAAGTGAAAGAGGCAGAAGTTGAAGCTGAGGGCTCTTCCTTAGGTAATTTAGATGACTTTGATCATGATAGACCATCAACCCCACCTGAAGGGGAGGAAGAATTTACAGATGATGATGGAACTACATACAAGTGGGATCGTTCTCTCAGAGCATGGGCGCCCCAGGTTGGTGCTTTGATTTGTGGGTTTTCGTAGAATGATGACTTGTTATTTCTTCCGGTATCTGATAGATTGCTCATAATTTTCGATTATGTCAGATTTTTTAACGTTTTGATGACCTGTCATCTTAGATACTTTTTTTTTATCTTAACCTTGCCTGCTGTTGCTTCTTTATCATCATCTGGGTTGTCAGCTCAGCAAAGCTTAATTTTGTTTGTGGTTGAAAACCTGCAATTCTTCCGCATATCCCTGCTGATTTATTAAATAATAGGAGGACGTTCTGCAGCTGGTCATTTTGATGAAAACTCGCACCCCTCCTCCCCTCCCCCTTGTGGTATGCGTTTGAAAGTGACGTCATGATGCAATTCCCAAGGACAAATTATTACTCCCTCCGTCCCAACAGGTAGTTTACACTTGGTTTGAATTCCTCTCACATATTCAAACCAATTGTAAACTACCTGTTGGGACGGAGGGAGTACAATTCTACAGTTGTCAAATTATTTTGCATATCTATGTAGCAGTTTTTTGGAGACTACTTGTTTGGAACCTGCAGTCATTATGCTCAACTTCTGCACTCCTAGTAATATCTGGGTTGTTTGATACTTTGGTGTATTTGTGAATATATCAAGGGCTGTTTAGATGGTTTTTTTACGGGTGACTTCTTTTACTTTATTTAATCTGCTAAATAGGTCCAGTTTGTTATAGATGATGTCATGTTATGCAATTAGTCCTTTTCTTTTCTCTTAGATATAGTCAGTAATTCTTCTTCTTCTAAGTGAAATAATCATTCTTAACTGTGGTTTCCACTGCCTTTCCACTTCCTTTTTTACAAATATGCTTTCCGTGTTGGTCTTTTGGGAATAAGCTCTATATTGAACCGATTTTAGGAATAAACTGCATTCATTTTGATTTCGCTGACCACCATTGACAGGATGCGACTGTTGCATCATCGGTGGCACTGGTTGTTGTTGTTGTGAACTAATCTTAAATTGATTTATTTGCAGGAGATGCTAGCAAGTGAAGAGGACAGTTATGCACTGGAAGAGATGACATTTGTTGAAGAACCGGAAGTTTTTCCTACTCTGCAAGTTGATGAGGCCCTTGAAAACAAGGAAGAGAACAGTACCGTTGATACAGTAAAGGATAAGGACACAAAACAATGTGCTAAGGGGAAAGAGCCAGAAAAGAAGGCTGAGAAAAAGGTTCATCCTGGTTTATGCAGTTGCTTGTTTGACTGATTCTGGATATGCTTTACGGCTACACCTAATTAAGTATTTAGTATAAAAAGTAGAAGGGTGAGGGAGGGAGTACTAGTGCATGAATTGGCTTTAATGACATCTACTGAGCCTCAGGTTACTCCTGCAATGTTCCTACCACAAAATCAACAATTGGTATATGATTCCTTTTTCTTGCTTAACCTTTCATCAGGCGAAGTGCATAACTCAATTCTGTTTCTTTGCATATCGTTATGTGTGCCTGCTTTGTCTATCTTCTATCTCTTCTAGTTATGTAGTGTATTATGTACATGAGCTTAAAAAATAACTTTGATATTTTTCTTTCATAAACTTACTAGGAACCAAACCAACCACCAGATACTTGGTTCGAGTTGAAACACAACACACATGTTTACGTGACTGGATTACCAGAAGATGTCACGGTTGAGGAAGTAAGTCTTGGTTATTTCCAGATTAGCATATTTAAATTTGTGAATGTTATGGATTGGTCTTATTGGAAAGCTTTTATTCTTGATTATTTATGCAAAGACTTATGAAGTGTGCGCTTGTATATGATTACAGGTCGTTGAGGTTTTCACCAAGTGTGGCTTAATAAAGGAGGTATTATGACGATTCCTTTTACTTTGAGAACTTATATGCACTTTTTTTTGTTGAAGCAAGAACTTATATGCATTTAACGGAGAGGAATAGCTCTTTAATGGTGCATATAAGTTTCTTTCTCCTTTGCAAGTTTGATTTAGTTGTCGATACTGTTGTCGGCTGTATCCTCAAGTACACTTATCCGTACTGTTGTGTGGCATTTGATAAAAGGTATAAAAGTGATTTGAACATGTGATAGTAAAATGAGAGATGTTTATGATTTCAGTTTGAAGTTGCCTGTGGAACTCTCTAGTACCATTTTCAGAATATGTTATTGGTTCCAATTGTGTAATTGACACCTTTATGCAAACACAGGATCCTGAGAGTAAAAAACCCCGTGTGAAGTTATACTTTGACAAGGAGACAGGGAGGAAGAAGGGAGATGCACTCATTACATACCTAAAGGTATATGCTGCTGTTGATTGATACTGGAATAAATATGTACTATAATATTCTTCCAAAAAGTCATTCGTGTATTTATTTTCATCTTTTACGAAACATATACCAGGAGCCTTCAGTAGCCTTGGCAATGCAAATATTGGACGGAACACCTTTCCGGCCTGGAGGAAAGATACCAATGTCAGTTACCCAAGCGAAATTTGAGCAGAAAGGTATATATTTGTACGCAGTTCTTTATGTAGCGGGGCCTTTGAGGTCTCCTTTACTGTGGTAGTACCTTGGCTCAAATGTATTTCTTTTTGAGGTGCTATTTTACTTTTTTTTTCAGGAGAGAGATTTGTTCCCAAAAATACAGATAAGAGGAAGAAAAAGAAACTGAAGAAGGTTGAAGACAAGATGCTTGGTTGGGGTATATTTCTTGTCCCTTTTCATCATTTACCTCTTCTGCATTATTGATATCATGTTTAGCATGGTGTTTTTAATTTGATCTATGAGTTTGAGTAACATTGCTTCATATTGGTTGCTTTCGTGCAATTCTTCCCTTGCTCTGTAATAGTTGAAAACGATGTGCCTATGTAATGGTGGAATCATTATTTTTCCCATGGTTCTTTGTTTACTTGGTTTTGGGGCAGGCTGGTGGGCAAGTATGTTTTGTGTTGGTACTTGGTAGTTCAGCTGTTATGAGAATATGACATGGAATTATACTTGACTGTTGTAACTAGAGTTCTGCGCATTGCATTTGCATCGTAATGCATTAGTGGCCTTGCATAACTACTGCTTTGCTTTACAATCGACACCTTTGTGGAGTCTACTGCTAACTTGATTGCCCCATATCACATACTCGTAACATTGTGGTTAAAGTTTTGAATCGTAGGATTTTGAAGGAAAAGAGTGTTGTAATGAGGATTTGAAGTCATCTTTTTCAAGGCTGGTATATAGTCGGAGTTTAGTTTTACATCATATTTTAAGCAACATTTGTATCTTCTTTCCTTCGTGGATAAAATTATGTATGTAGCTTAAGGCTTGATGTTCTTTGTACATGGGCTTTTGTTCTTCTTTTGTATAGGGTGTTTTGCGCTTCTTTTGCTTCATATGACTACCTTGTTCTAGTCTTGCCCTTTGTGCTGATGATGCTGGTGGTGTTTCTAATCTCCTCTTCATTGTGGTTCATGGAGAGGGTATATAAAGCATTTAATTTCTTTGATTTTGGGTCTACAGCCTTCTTGCGTAGTGCCCTTATTGTTGTATAATGATACTTAACCTTTTCATTTTATCGTTTTGTGACTAACTTGTGTCAGTAATTTCGTGTTTTTTTTTGTTTTTTTTTTCTGGATTGTTCAAATGGTGAAACACCGCTGGTACTCAGATTTTTCTGCGTGAAACCTGTTATGCATAAGTTCATTTTAAGTTTCGCTAAATATCAGTGTGTTATTATGCCCTTTCATTTCAACTTTTTGACTTCATTCTGTGTCTGGACCAGGTGGTCATGATGATGGAAAGCTCATGATCCCAGCTACTGTTATCCTCAGCAACATGTTTACGACTGCAGAAATGAGAGTAAGTTTAAACCATTGTTGATGTTACTATCTCGGTCCTAGTGTCGGAAGCACTTGGTTGTAAAGCTATTTGTTACTGGAAAGTGCTGATTCTGTTTTCCATTTATGCCCTTATAACTGTGGCGGGAAAGATAACTTTTGCATGTTTCTTTCATGCGTCTCTACTGGTCATCTTAGATTAATTAGGGGTAAGGCTACGTACTTCTTGGACCTTGCCTAGAGCAGGATACACCTTGAATAACACTGAACTATAGAAAGATAAAATTAATTCAAGCATGTATTTATAACCCTGATCTAATAGTTTAATCAAGTAGAAGAGAAACTCTTACATATAAAATCAAAGCTAAAGCAAAAAGATCCATCCAGAAGGAAAGAAAACCTGGTAACCAAACAAACCAAAAGCAAAACAAGCAAAACAGACTCTTGAGAGGTATTGAAGCAGCAACCTCTAACAAAGCATGGCAAAAAGTTTTACAATATTCATTTTTCATAATCCTGGCCGGTACGAAACCATGTGAACGTGTCTTAGACTTTGTTTATAAAGTCTAATTTTCTAGAAACCCTGTGGTCTTCTCCCCCTTTTTAGATTATTATGAAAGAAGAATTGTCCCTTTTAAACTATCATTTCATTTATGTTAATATATAGTCTTGTATGAAAATGTTTGCAGGCGGATCTAAATTTACGTGAGGAACTGGAGGCAGATGTTCGTGAAGAGTCTGTGAAGCTTGGTCCAGTAGATTCAGTTAAGGTGAGTTTCTCTAAAAACTCGTTCAAGAATAGATCTGTTTATTTGTTTTCTAGTTGAGAGTAGGAATGTGATGTTTTCAACTACGCTCCTACATGAAGTAATGGGGTGTTTTTTGGGTGCACTTTGTGCACATCTATCACCCTCTTACTTCCAATTGGCTTTTTATTACTTCCTCCATTCACAGTTAAGGTTTGCACTTTCATCTTGGATGTCGCAAAGTAAGGTTCACATCTTCTTTTGGTAATTTTTTTTGCATGAAATGGTAGAAATGACCTTCTAAACTTACTAATTACAAAATACCAACCTGGAAACTTCTTTATCCCAAGTCTTAATCACCCGCCAAATCTAGTTATATATGGAAATTTATATTGTACCTCCAGGGGTGTTACTGCCCCCACTCTCAGCATTAATATAGGAACAAAAAAAATAATTGACCCCTCTATATTTGGGGCGAAACAACTGTTCCTATTTTCTCCCAAGGGTAAAAATGCCTCATACCCCATGTTGTACCATAAAAGGATGGCGGTAATGGGGTGCTGAACGACACGGTGATGGGTAGTGAAAGAGAGAAAGGAGGAAGATATGATAGCTGTTTTGGGTGGTGAAGTAGAGAGAAAAAAGGAGATGGTGGTGCATACCTTGAGTGGAGTGATGAACGAGGAGTTGGGTAGGGAGAAAGTTGGTTGGGTTTGAGGGTTGGCAAGAGGAGAGGAAACAATTCTATCCTTTCATCCGTCCAGTTTGCCAATTTGCCAATTTTATATTGTTGTGCTTAAAACTTAGTTCCATTTCTAATGGGAACCTTGATTAGGGAAGAAGGGAGTACTCATTGTGGAATTTTTGTAACGCTTGGATTGTTTTTACAGAAATCTGTATGCTTAAATAGTTAAGAGGTAGACGTTAAGAATCGTTAGGGTCAAGGTGGTGCTGGGTAGTCGCAGGCACCACCAGTATCCTAAATCATAAAGTCGGATTTCTTTCGATCACTGTTTGCCGTGAAAGATTAGGAAAAATTAGGAAAAATGGGGATTGGTCTGCATAATTGCTCGTTTGAAATAGTACACAGTATTTACTATCTCGACTTCTGATATTCTTTCATTGGGCAGGTATGTGAGAATAACCCACATGGAGTCGTGTTGGTAAGGTACAAGGACAGGAAAGATGCCCAAAAGTGTATACAGTTGATGGATGGAAGGTGGTAAGTACTAAAGTCCTGCTCTTGAATAACCGGTGTTAAAGCAAATCCCATATGACTCTTGCATAATTGGAATACTGGCCTGAGTATGATCTTCCTTCACTCTTTCATTTGAAAGCTAAGGGTTGGCATGTATCTGATTGCTTGGTTATGATAACATTATCATTCTGTGACACAATTAAGAGATCAAAGCTTGCTTCATGAGTCATTACCTATTGCAATTAATGTCGTAGAGCGACTGTGATTTGTGAAGATCATGTCCTGTTTGTGCTAGTTCATCATCGTACTCTAATACTGTCATGTGTTAGTCCTGAGCAATTTTCCACAGGCTGTTTAAACAAAATAAAATGAAAGGGAATTTGCCCTGGGTTTCTTAGTTACCTACTGGTCGTTTCCATAAGCACTATTTTTATGCTCACTGTGCACATCCCTGTGAGAATCATGGTGTATTATTGTATTTGTATGAATTAAGTTTCATTTGCTCTTGTAAAGGTTTGGAGGGAAGCAAGTACGTGCTGTGGAAGATGATGGTTCTGTCAACCACGCATTGCTACGGGACTACAAAGATGAGGAAGAACGGCTGGAGAAATTTGCTGCAGATCTTGAAGCCGATTGAGCTGATTGCTGGTTGGCCTGTTTTTAGGATGCTATCTTTGTAGTTTCAAAGGGGAAATTATGGCTTCTTGCATCTTATTCCAATGTAATTAGCTTTCATGAGATTGTGGTCGCAGGCATATGTTCTTGTCAAATTTGTACATTATGAAAGTATAGGTAAAAAATTTTGATCCCTTTTTGTACCTGGGGGGCTAGGATTTTATTATGAAAGTACATGGGAATTTCTTATGGACAAACTTGAAAAACCTGGCTCATTTGTGCAGTGTTTCTGGTGGATTCAGATTACCTTGTTGGCACTTGGGGGAAAAAACCAGGGCTTTGTTTGATATTGGTACAATGAAGAAAACGTCACTTACTGATTTACGCAAAATTTTGTTATCAATTTGATTCCAAAAGACTTATTAATTTGATTTGTACAAAATCATATTTGTGCATATTAAGTAGTTTGTAGCGCGACCTATTTGAAACATTCCTCGCTAAATATCCTATTAGAAAATAGTGGTGCAAGAAACAGTTGCACACATTCTGTAAATTTGGATAAATTCATTTGCACATCATACTGATACAACATATCCCGTATAAAGACGTAGCGCACGGCTGCTGGAAAAGAGTACCAAAAAGCCATTACTTTGACCTTACCTGATTACTCAGATCAACATTGCATCACTTCCATTTGGGCGGACAAGGAAACCAAATTCTGTCCACTACTCTAATCTATACTAAGAAGTCAGATGCACACCAGTCTTTAACATGCAAGAAGTAGAAACAGAAGAATAGGATCTTCTCATAAGTACTTATCATTCGTTCCCAGTAGAATAGGAGATTTAATCAAATAAATACAATCATAAAGCAACAGATAACTCAAAAGTCAAAAAACACAATGGTCTTTTGCCTAGGCTAGATATTTATTGTATTCGAAGCTGAGATTGTGCATAATCATCACCCAGCAAAAGACAAGGTATTGTACAAATTGTACAATAGGCAACAAATACACTGCCAGAAAGAAAAGTAATAGTGGTCTAGGGCTATCTCACATGTTTGTTCAGCCATATCATGAAACCTTCAATGTCTTGACCAAGCATACTCGTTTATTACCAGACTCTGAAAAATGATTGAAGTATCACATCCGATTCTACAAAGATACAGTATACACCAAAGCACGCGGAGATCTCCAGGTAGTACAGATCAAACTTGCAAAAAGCTTGCATACTTGGCTCCCAAGAAAAGCCTTTGGATGCACAATAAGGCATTCTTAGTAACCTCAGCATTCTCGTGATTCATTAGTCTCATAACTCGTTCCTTGGCCTTGAGATCATTAACTATAATTCTCCCAGATGGATGGTGCTGGATAAATTGTGAGAGATCATAGCAAGCAACAGCGAGAGATCTGGGGTCATTGGAGGTGTCCAAAATGGTGATGAGGACTCTCAAGATCTGCATTCATGAGGAGCGTTAAACAATCGATGTCAAATTCCCATAGAATACTATTTAAAAAAAGGAGAGCACAAAATAGGAAAAAGTTTACAATCCAAGCATACATATACTACAGATATTCACTTAGGATAATAGTAAAAGAAGGCAATTACCTGAAAATCATTTTCCTCAAAGTTGTTAATATTTTCCCGCCAGAAAAAAGCATCTTTGTGGACTGGGGTCCAGTCAAGATGTCCAAGAAGTACTTCCTGTTTATACTTGTCAAATGAACTCAATTTTTTGATATTATCCTTCAGGCCTTCTTCTAGTTGATTCAAAGCCTCCACAAGGTCCTGCAAGGCGGAAAGGAGCAAGAGAAGATGGCATGAGATTAGATTTGTGGCAAAATGAGAGGCATGAGAATAAACAAAAAGTAGCCATCAAGGAAGCAACAAGTGGACTGTTTAAAAAACATGACGTCATAGCCTGCACAGCCGTTAGTTAGAGTTTTTAACTCGTATTTCTTATTACACAGTTTGTATCAACTACTATACCAACCAAGACGCTAATGACAACCCAGATCTACTTAAGCATTTCTTGCCAAACTACTGGCTCACCAGTTGTTACTATTTACATGACATAAAAGAATAATCATTTCTGACCTCGTCACCCCACGCATGCGCTTTCAAATTCTGAACGATATGTGGCACACCAAGGTCCACCATTTGGGCACCAAAGGTCGCTCTTGGAAGCAGATTCTTGAAAGTCATAACAATAACCCTAACAACCTATCACAAACAAACCGGCAACTCAGTCAGATATGCTTAACTACGTAATATAGGCGTCGTGATTAGAACAATCAGTAACTTCAATTGGTTGAGACAATGAAATAATTAGTCAGGCATCGGGTTCCTGGACTGTCCACCACCAACGGGGTAATGAAATTAAGCGAGCAGGAGGTACTTCAGGGTATGAAGGAAGTGGTTTGAAATTCAAACTTTTAAAGGGGAATGTCTCACCTTCTCCTTTGTAGAACTCTTAACAACCTCTATAAGCCGAGGCAGGCATCTGGAAGTAGCCAAGTATTCAACTGCAGGTTCATAGTATGACAATAGCCAGATACAGAGACATGCTTCATAAAGGAGCTGTTGAAATTAATAGGAAAAGATCCATGTAAGGAGCTCAAAGTTTATGCTCTGATAATAGACAGGTCATCATAGAAATCATAACAGAACCATAAGCACACTAGATTGCAGGAGGCAATGCATGTGCTAAAGGACACATTCAGTATTCCATAAACGAAAAATGCCAACTTCACCTGCATAGATTGCTGATTGGCTTGCGGAGATGCTAATGGTGTAGATGATTGATTGGATACCGGAGCGATTAATGGAATAAGTAGCTTGACTCCATCTGCTTGAACAAAAGATGATCTGACTAAAGGTTCCTTCAACAAGGTTGCCAGGCAATTGACAGCAGCAGGGATAGCCCGACTAGGATGGGAAGGCTTCCTTAGCTGCAATATTTGAATAGGGAAAACTGATCATAAGAAAAAAGGTATCTAGATGAACCCTCACACGTAAGAAAATACAAAAAACCAGAAGTAAAAAATCTAAAATTTGAAAGGCAGGTCTCAGAGATATTACGACCTATATCAACATTGTACTCATACCTGTGCACAAAGCCA
Organism: Corrigiola litoralis; assembly: GCA_901111285.1. Taxonomy (NCBI): domain Eukaryota; kingdom Viridiplantae; phylum Streptophyta; class Magnoliopsida; order Caryophyllales; family Caryophyllaceae; genus Corrigiola; species Corrigiola litoralis. The sequence goes on from CAAKMY010037307.1 coordinate 14,253, forward strand.
CTCAACCAATCCTTTCAACACATCATCAATGGTGGTGGATTTGCTCTTGGAATCTGAGGCCTCACCCTTCGTAGCACCACCGTACTGATTTTTGGGTCTAGCACTATAGTGACAAGATCATATTAGTTACTAAACTTCAGCAAGATCATGTTGCAATCACTCAAGACAGAAGAGGGTTTAGCAAAAAAATAAAAAAATAAAAAATAATAATAAATTTCGGTACCTTAAAACCAGAGCAAGTATCTTACAGTCCTTCTCTTGTATGAACCAATTACCTTTCCATAGCAATCTGACAAGGTTCAGATATGAGATGTTATGATATAATTATGAGTGGGAAAGCAACAATAGTAAGATCATTCAAGACGAATGAGAACGAAAAGTGCAGAATAATTAAAAGAAAGATCTCACACTGTCACAAGTATTCAAAAAACATTGTGCTTCCTTTTATCACGCTCTCAGGTCTCAGCCTCATCACTGAGAGCTAGAAGTATAAAAAGGGTTCCAGGGAATGGTCAGGGAAAGAGAAACGACATAGTTGTTTCCCCTAGTAGATGGAAAGGGAAAGAGAACCACCTATGTTGAATAAAAGAGGCACCTGAAAACAATATTCTCTGTTACTGGTGGCCAAATGCAACCTTCCGATTGTCAAATTTGGTCACGGAGGTTCTAAAGTCTAAACTAAAACATTTGGCGTCCAACTGTGACTCTGCTGGCACTAAATAGGAGAAGATTGTGATGCACAAGGAGGACAGTGAGGTGGACATAAAGACGGCTTTTGTTGAGTCCCGGGTGACATGAGATGAAGATGGTGGTTAAGGCAAGGTACGAAGAAGGCATGTATGGAGCACGTCAGAGAAGATAGAGACAAGGCTTCAATATTTTATTCATGAGTAGAACCAAACAACAGCAAAAAAAAAAAAAAAAAATTGCATAGCATCGCACTTCAGCCTAATAAATGGAATAATTTGAGTAGATACTTACCTTAAAAAAGGTTCATAAATGTCCTCATTTGCAAGGGATGCATCGTGAAATAGCCTTGCCCTTTTGGGGTTTGCTGCAAATGCATAATATATTAGGCTACAATAACTAACTCACAACCACATGGCTTGAGGACTCAGCACTTACCGGCAAGCATTTCATCGATTAAAGCAAGGACATATTCAACTGTCTCTTCTTTATAAATCTCACGAAGAATGCTCACAAATACTCGAATATACGCAGGACCATCCTGTTTCAGTTACACACAACAAATACTACAATATTAAGGGACTAATATATATGTAAAAACAATGTATGAGGACAAGACGAGCATTTGAGACAAGACACACTAGAGGAATAAAAAGAGGCCGGCCGTAAAATGCAGATATAAAATTATAGCCAGGGTAAGGTAGTGATTGATTCGTCCTTTCGAAATAGGAAAATATACAAAAGAAGTTGGGAGAGTAGAATGATAAAGATCCACCAGCTATGAGGATGATGAAGATCCAGGTATCTTCAGGAAACAACAATGCTAGCAAGAGGAAGATAAAAAAGGGTCATCTTCAAAAGGTTGATGGCAAGTTCTATTACTTCTAGCAAATAAACATTCATCAGAAAAAAGTGCTAAGGGATTCGGTTAAACAGAAAAACACAGAAAGTTGAATCACGAGGAGTAAGGACCAATCAGGTAAAGAAGGGTGTCTTAGCAAATGATATTGTGAAAGACATGTGCTCAAACAAGCCAAAAGGAGAAGGTAAAGCAGGTCTCAGTACCCAAGTTGAACTAACATTCCTGGTTCAATTTCTTGGTAAATTAATTATGCACATCATTCTCTACTAAATTAAATTTGAATTAAACAGTCATGGGATCGAAGCTGAATTTCATAATCTGAGGGGTTGAGCAAGTGAACCCAACCAAAGAGGTTCCTAGGCCCCAAGACAACAGAAACTATGGTAAATGTAAAGTTCTTAAACAAACTTCTAAAATATGAAAGAATAAGCACACAAAATACATTACATCGTCTAGCAGAGATGCTCTCTGGCTCTCAGGTCTTTTATCATAGCGCCTTAAAAGTTGAAGAGATGTCCCCGTGATCAGCTTAGTAGTCATGTATGTCTCCCATGGGATGTCCCTTTTGAGAACCTAACAAAACAAAGGAAGATAAACATAAAAGGGAAATAAATATTAAGAAAAAGTATGATAACTTTCCGGTACAGAGTTCACACCTAATATATAGAAAATGGTAAGCAAATCAGGCCAAATACTCAATTTCCAACTTCAAATAACATTTGCATACAGTTCCTCTAGAATTGTAGACCGAGTACACCTTAGAAACAGTTAAAAAGAAGACTACTGAGTCCACCCAACCATCAGTTGAAGGAGACTGTTCCCACACACACACAGATTATTAGATGGGAACAAAAGCATCACATGAAGCAATTGTAATGCTGGACTCAATGTGCGTGGACTTGCCAACATGTACCTTAAGAAACCCCCAAATACATTCAAACTAGACGCGTTGGTAATTTCTAGAACAACACTATAATGTTAGGCTCTCTAGCATTAGCGGTACTATCCATAAGCAATTCCAAAAGTTTAGCATGTTTGAAACTTGAGCAATAGTGTGAAATAAATCATTTTTTGCACTAGTTCATTTAAGACCCCTATGAAAATTAAGGAACTCTTAAAAGTCTCTAATTAAAACCCATCGACTTTAGCTCCAAAATTCCTTTATTTTATCCGGTTTCTTCATAAGGGTTTTCTTTTTGACGCTTCCTGTATCCTGATGACTTCTACCCGCAAGTCATAATCCAATCATCACTGACCATCGCCAATTTATCAAGCCCGCATTGGTCAAATTGCATACCCCTCGATAAAGACCAAACAATCACACCTATTAACTGCATCTCATCGGTGTTCATGCCACTAGTTTTACTGTCTTATTTCAGTATTGTTCATCATGGGATTATTTGATTGCTATTCAGACATAATGCCACCAACCAACAATCTCCAAATCACCAACAAAATTTCTCTAAACTTCAACAAACCACACACATAGACCAAAAACCCAAAAATCTTCCTAGTGAACAACATCCAAATTATTCCGCAAATTCTAACATAGTCCCGCAACTACCTACTTTTAGGTAGTCCCTACGGCAATTTCATAGGACAAAAATGTAATTTCGCGCGACCTTTCCCTCCCCATTCTCAGCAACCCTCCTTCATTTTGTGCTTGGGAGTACCGCGACTACCTTAAACTCTTTAAAATTATTCAATAAGATGGTCTTATCTCACAAACTAAACTCCCATCTTTCCAAAGATGACTCCTTTAGTGACCCTTTCATAATTCTCAGTGACCCTTTCCTCAACAAGCTAAAAAAAGACGGTCTCACACAAGACTTTCAACTCTAAGCATCAAATTCTGACTCAAATCAAACAAAATGGCACAAATGAAACCAACCCAATTCATAAAAACACATAAAGATTCAATCTTTAAGAACAGAAACACTGGATCACAACATTAAATCACATGATCAATACAACAAAACAGAGCAAACCCATCATAATAATAATGTAACAGAATTATAAAAAGAGTACATTTGATCTAGTGAAGTAGTAAATTAAACAAAGTCAATGAAATGGAAATATAACCACACCTGATCAGTGGTGAGTTCGGCATGATCAATGGTCATTGTTGAAAAAACCAACAAAATTAAAATGAAATATCAACTAAAAAAAAAGGATGAGACAATGATGAGGGTAGATCGAGAAGACAAAAAACGAAAGAGAGATGGATTGGAGATTGAAGATTGGAGGGGCCTCTTTCTTTGTCTATAGCTGTATTTTTTGTATTTTTTTATCGTAAAAATTTGGATAAGACGGTCTTATTGTTGTCTCGAGATTAAATCTTAGGCAATTGTCTTTATCTATTATAAAATAAAAGAATTGTGTTTTTATGATAAGATGTGGTCAAAATAATTGACGTTAAGGATAAGACGCGGTGATTAAAAGTTTTAGAGATGATTTTTATGATTGTAAGTTGAAAATCCATTTTAAAAACCTTAAATGATCTCTCAGATGTTCGGTCATATAATAGATATGTAGGGTTAATATAAAAGGCTTAATTTGTTGGGTGAGCTTTATTCTCAATCAACTCAATGGTCTTGGTTTTGGGTAAATCGCGGCTAAGTTGGAGAGTTTGGTCATGATAAATAAATAAATAAGCTAATTCAAGTTATCAAACAAGCTTTGACCAAATTTATGTTTTTTTTTTTTTTTGTTGTTTCAAGTTTATTTTTGTTTATAAACAAACGAGTTACTCAAAGGAAATACTCAAGTTGCATGCGATTTTCAAAAATTTAAGACATTGCTAACAAAAGTTTACAACTCCAATATATAAAATCGATGGTCACTTTATTATGCATTTATCCAACTAACTAAAATACATAAAGATAAGAAATCGAAAGGTAGATTCTTCAACTATTTTTTAGACGAATATCATTAATTGAGTTGTTTGTGATAGTAAACAAGTCAAAAAAGATTATTGTTTGAGCTTGACTATACTAATACACGAGCTTGGAAATTATGTAGTGTTGATGTTTATATATTTAGCACATAAACGAGCTTCGATCAAGCTTATTAACAACTCTCAAGTACATTGGTTTGTTTATAATCATATGCATGATCCATATTCCTCCCCCAAAAATTGAGTTATTGGACCCAAATCAAACACATTCATCATTCACCAATCACCACTTATGATTCACCTAACAATGAAATCGTTTAGTATCGTAAGGAGCACACAAAATCTCATATCTAATAATCGAATCTTGCATTCTACAGTTGAGAAGTGAGCATGACAACAATATGATACACCCCGATTCGAAATGTGCATGACACCAATATAACACACCCCAATTCTTACATCATCATGTAATGTGATCACATGTAAATGTAACTAACACAATACCATATCCCATATCCACTTTGAACACTTTTTGGCTGTACATTTCTAACTACTTTAACTAGTAGAAGTCTAGAACTGATCAGATCACCTAGAACTGAAAAGGATGTTATTGGGTCAATCGTTGACTTCTTGTCCTTATAAATTTCCCACTTCATCAACATTTTTCCATTCTACCACACTCTCACATCTTCTCTTCACTTGCACTCAACCTCTCCACTCAACTAACACTTTAGCAATGTCTAAGAAACCAAGTGTTGAGATTGTGCATGGCAATGAGTCATCATTGACCCTCAAACAAGCCTCAAGAGTTGACTTTCCTCCTGACTTTGTCTTTGGTGTTGCCACCTCTGCTTACCAGGTCTTGCCTTTTGGATCTCCTTTGCTTCCATTATTGTCTTTTTGTAATTTTCTTATGTGGGTTGTTATCTTTATGTAAAAGTAGTGATCACATAGTTTTTTTGTGTACATTGGAGTAACTAATGTTGCGGGGAATGGGGATATGAGGATTCGAACCTGGGACGACCCCTTGGCAGGTTGAGCTCCCAACCTCTGGTCAACCTTGCTCCTTTGTTGTGATCACATTTTTATCTTATATTTCAGTTGTTGATGGTAGAAAGTTTCTCTTTTAAGAATATGGTTTATGGATAGGAGTGTGTAGTCATCCTCTAGCTTAGAAGCTGGAGGGTTCGATTCTTATCTGCGACTTTGTGTGGTCGCTTTAAAGCGGAAAAAACGAAGGTAGTCTTTCTTTAAACCAGGAATGTATGTTCTTTAATCCCTGAGAAATGTTGGATTGTTACCTTTATGTGAAAGTAGTAATCAGATATGTAGTTATATTCTAGTTACTGATTGTATAAAGTTTATGTTGTAAGAATCAAGAGATGGTCCAGTAATAAGGAGTGTAGCCAACCCCTAGCTTAGAAGCTGGGGTTCAATTCTTGTTTGCGACTTTGAGTGCTCCTTTCAAACCAGGAAAAACAAAGGCTGTCTTTCTCTAAACCAAGAATGTATGTTCTTTTATACCTGAGAAATGTTGGGTGGTTGGAGATTTGCATAAATGAAGATCATTGAACAAAGCAGTTATAGGTTGTGATTATATTACTAGGGCGCGCATACATGAAAGACAACTCTGACTATTGTGCCAATACCAAGGAAGTCTCGGCCTAGTGGTAAAGATTGAGTCTTGTGCACATTTGGTAGCATGATCGAATCCCCTTTTGGTCTCATTAAAGCATTGTAGCGACCTTTGCGCCTTCTTATGGACAGTAAGATAATTGTGTCAATTTGAACATCGCTTTCTTATTTTGTTGCTGAATTATATAGGTTGAGGGAGCATGCAAGGAAGGTGGTAGGGGTCCTAGTATTTGGGATGCTTTCACTCATATTGAAGGCAAGTGATGTTTGTCACAATGCTTGAGTATAAGTTGATACGTTATTGTTAAGCATTGTGTATACTTAGGAGAATACAACTAATTGATTCATGTGTACTTTTGTTTTTGGGTCAGGGAAAGTTAGGTATGGGGGCAATGGTGATGTTGCAGTTGATCAATACCATCGTTACAAGGTTGGCTATACTTCATTTATTTTCTTTGTCAAAAGAATTATGATATGAATCATGGAAAGATGAGTAGCCTTTTTATTCAGTAGGTTATGCACCCAATTATTTGATTCTTTTGGTTACAGGAAGATGTACAACTCATATCCATGATGGGGTTTAGTGCATATAGGTTCTCGATATCATGGTCCCGTATATTCCCTGGTAAAGTGCCTATACACTTGTAACTCTTTCATTATGTTCAGTTCCTGTGATAGTTCTATGCTTAGTTTTGGTCCTGCTCACTCGGGATATGTTTTTGCAGATGGTCTTGGGACCAAGGTTAATGACGAAGGGATCAAATACTACAACAATCTTATTAATGCTCTTCTTGCAAAAGGTATGCACCCCAGGAAAGTTGTGAAACTACTTCTATGCAACTAGCAATCATGTAACCTGGAGATATGTGTTACAGGTATTCAGCCTTATGCTACTCTGTACCACTGGGACCTTCCTTTACATCTTCATGAGTCAATGGGAGGATGGTTGAACAAGGAGATTGTGTGAGTCCACTTTGGAAATCTTTTATGTTAGGTGTAGTTGTCTAGGCAATGAGTCTCTCCAGTTGGAAACTCGATAGGTTAAACTTAAATCTGCTTGAACTAAGAAGAACTGGAGAATATTTTCTTAATTACATAGTCGTGTTGCTCTCTTGGTTACATTCTGCCAGGATGTTCAGCTTTCACAACAGAAATGACTGACATTTTTTTAACATTCTGGCGAAATCCAGAAATTACTTTGCAATCTATGCAGAAACTTGCTTTGCAAACTTTGGGGATAGAGTGAAACACTGGATCACTTTCAATGAGCCTCTTCAAACTGCTGTCAATGGATATTGTATTGGGATATTTGCACCGGGCAGAAGTGAAAACCCATCGACGGAGCCATATCTGGTTGCACATCACCAGTTGCTGGCCCATGCTTCTGCTGTTTCGGTCTATAGAAACAAGTACAAGGTGTGAAATCAAATTATTGATGATTGGTCGGCATTGCATTACTTTATCACTTGGAGTCAACTGAGGTTTTTTTTTTTTTTTGACTGGTTAAATAACAAAATGCATATTTTATAAACTAAATGTGGCACCGGTGCAGTACTTATAACAAAATGTAATTTGATTGTTTCCTGTACAGTCGATGTTTGTGCTTAGTTATTCATCATTTGTTTCCTATCAGTTGCATAGATAGCTATTGACTTTTTCATATTGCAATTGAACATGTATTTTATTGTTATGACTCTTCCCAGGAAAAGCAAAGGGGACAGGTGGGATTCGTGGCTGACTGCGAGTGGTCTGAGGCTCTATCAGAGAGTGCTGAAGATAAAATTGCCGCTGCACGACGACTTGATTTCCATTTTGGATGGTATATGAGTATATGACCTCCTTATGTATGCGTTTCAAATCAGTTTTCGAGCTTATTTGATCCCTTAATAAGTGATTATCTATAATAACTACCTGAAAGACCAGCACTTTTTGAAGTAGTTAGTCCTTGAGACTTTGGATTTTCTTGGTAGTCTCATCACCATATTTTCTATAAAAAGTAACTGACTATCCAAATTTTCTGTTTGACATAGGTATTTGCATCCATTATATTATGGAGATTATCCTCTCGTAATGCGTGAAAAACTTGGGGAGAAGCTTCCTAAGTTCTCTCAGGAGGAGAGTGATTTAATTAAGAACTCCGTAGATTTTATTGGTTTAAATCACTACACTTCTCGTTATATAGCACACTCAACTGACAAGCACCAAGACCACGCATTTTATGCAGCACAGGAGGTGGAGATAATCGGTAATTCTGAATTTTGTAAGGACCTTGTTGCCTTATGTTAATTCTGTTCTTATTGTTTTCTTGTTGCATTGACAGCTGAATGGGAAGAGGGTGAAAAGATCGGTGAAAGGGTACGCACACTGGTTTTGCCAAATCGTTTTTCTTTTGTGACTTGAACACTTGTTGTTACCATAATTTTCTGTATCTTTTGATTGGCAGGCAGCATCACCATGGCTTTATGTAGTACCTTGGGGTATCAAGAAAGCGCTTACTTACATAGCAAAAACATATAACAATCCTCCGATTTATGTTACTGAGAATGGTACATTTATGGAATGCTTAAAACATTTTCAAGTTATAATTTGTTCTAAAACTTGGGTACTTCTCACACTTTAGAGAAACTAAAAAAGAAAATTCAAAATAGTGAAAGAATATAAATTCTTGTCATTTTGTGTTTGATTGACTTAGATCATTTGATGTCTGTAATTAATAGGTATGGATGATGAAAACAATGACTCAGCTGCGCTCCATGAGGTGTTAGATGATAAAATGAGAGTCGCTTACTTCAAGGGATACGTTGCTGCTGTTGCAGAGGCAATGAAGTAAGTATCTCATTTATACTTAATGCTCTGTATCAAATGGGTTTAGCACCCTTATTGGTTATGTGACAGGTAACAGATGACAGATGACAGATGACAGATGTCTTCATCCATAATCATGCGGCATGCTATTGTTATGCCTTTAGTCATGCTATCTTTTTGTGGGTACCGGTGTATGTTTGTGAATCTGAAAAGTGAAAACTACCTCAAGGTTTTCGTTTTATGTGGAGAGATGAAATTAGTAAGTCTGTTTGTTGATGAGACTAATCTGTTTTTGAAAAGGATTGGTTTATAATTGTAGAAACAGGTACATGTCCATATGTGTATAGATTGCTTATTCCTTATCTCACCGAGCAGTTACTTAAGTGTAGGACCTTGGTCAATTTCATATTTCTGCATAAAAGTATGTTCATTTTCGTCTCCGATGCAAATTGGTGTGCAGGGAAGGTGCAGATGTCAGAGGATACTTCGCATGGTCATTGCTGGACAACTTTGAATGGGCAGAAGGTTACACTAAACGCTTTGGTTTGGTCTATGTAGACTACAAGAACGGGCTTTCCAGGCATCCTAAATCCTCTGCTTACTGGTGGAAGAGGTTCTTGAAGGGCAGCAAGGGAAAAGATGGGAAAGACGAGTAACCTGAAGGCCTTCACTACACTGAATATCACACTATAAAAGTCGAACGAGTCATTGTCCCGTATTATTGTACTTGGGACTAGGGTTACCAGTATCTGTACTGAAGCTTCCATCATAATCTACTATTGCATACATGTGGCATTCTTGCTCCCAAGTCCTATATCATTATCTCATGCTATTTCTCTGAAGCTTTTGTTCTAAAGGTTTGCAACAAACTAATCCATGATATAATCTGAGTTGACCAGTGCACAATAAATTGAAACCTAATTGAGTGCCATTCTTGAATGTTTCTGAGGTGACTATGCTCTCAGATCCCTTTAGTAGCTGATAGTCCTAGATCGCATCTCTTATATGTTTTCAGCAAACGGAATGTCACACTAACTAACAGAAAGCAAGACAATCGACACAGATGTTTTGCAAGTCAATCTTTCCCAAGGGTTATTAGTCAACAAAAGGGCTATCTTGCGATCAAATTTTGATTTGTCTAAAGTTATGCAAAAAGTGATTAATCATAACCTAATGTTCCTAGAAGAATGATTGACATATTAATAGGTTTACGATAGACTTCACGCTTAACCCTAACAAACAAGACAAATTCTTGGTGTAATTAAAATCACTCATCAACTACAAAAAAAGGTGGCCAAATGCTTGTCAAATTGTTGGACTGATAAAGGTATTCTCTCCATTTATACCAATTCTTAACATTTATCTTTTGATACTATTTTTAGGTCATAAGTTGATCATATGAAATCGAAGAGATACAATTAAAAAGAATATGAAAAAGATAATTATATAAAAGTGTGTTTGCATACAAATTTAACCTTTGTAGATTTATATTGTTTTCAATTTTTTATCTTGAGAAACTGATGGTAAAACTACGATGTGAAGAGAGGGAGTAATATTTACTACTCACGTTATTAGTTAGTTGCTGAATGTGAATCAGTTCAGTAAGCTCTATGAGCAATTCCTGGCTTAAGGGGGAATCAGGTGATACAAATTCTTTATTAAGCATGCATGCAGAATTGCTAATACAATTACTTAGATATTCAGATTGCGTACGGTGCACGGTAATATCGAAGTTATTCGCTTACCAGGACACATAATTATAGCTTGGTTTGTTGGTTTATAGCGAATTAAGCTTAGTACTATAGGTCACCACCGCAATGATTATGACATATGAGAAGGATTTCTTCCTCAATATGGTGTCCTTGTCTTTTGTCAGGGAAACAAAGCAGCAGTTACGTGTGTTAGTAATTACTTGACTTTCTTTTTGGCAATCTAGGGCCTTGTCCTCCAAGGTTCATTGGACATTATATGGCTCTTGTTAGTTTTTACACACATGAATCAAATATACTTGCATTTCCAGAGTTTGGTAAGTTTACGACTCACCGCCAACTAGCCAAATATCAAATATACCTATTCATGTTACTTACCTTCTTCGACTGACTAGGAAAAGGAAAGAAGATGCATGTTACTTACCGTCTTCGATTCTAACTAGGAAAAGGGAAAGTAAGGGGGTGGGCAACACTATATATATGAGGGATCATCGCATCTTTCTGTAATTATATAAAACTAAAACCTTGCTCACTATAAACTCAAATAACCTCAACTTTAGTTACGGCTGTCTTTCAATGGAGAACTCTATGAGATTTACTCATGGCTACCTGCAAAACCACTTCACAAGTTATCAATGGCTGCCAAACCCTGTTTAGACTGTATCCGAAACTCCTTTCATGAAGAAACCGTGTCAGAATTCTGCTTCAAAGCCTGAAGAATGTGTTATCGTCCAAGATGATAAGTGCTCATGGCATAAGCCTGAGGTTATTGATTTTCGTGCATTAGCATATTGGTGCACGAACTGTGACCAAAACAGTACATGTGTATTCATAGAGAATTCAAATCTCATATTATCACAAAACCAGACAGCCTACTTTACAGATTATATACATATAATTGACAGCTAATATTACATGACATGCTACAATACCTACAAGGCTACAACCTTACAACAACCCAGTTACCCTGGTAACCTAACCAATCATCGAAAAAATAAAAGCTAAAAGCCATAACTTAGAGAAAAGAATAATCGAAGGCAATACAAGGCCTCCAAATTCTACGCTACGTCAACTAAAGATTACATGGGTGTTCACTAATCTACCTTCTTCTGTTTTATCTTGTATGTGTAGAATCAGAAATCTGATTTTAAAAGCTTCCCTCTGGGCTTTATTTTAATGTCACAGAACGAGCTATCCTGATCTGCATAGATGTAATCCTTAGTTTTGAGGACCTGCGGAAACAAAATGGTGAAATTAGCTGATATCAATAGTACCCGACGAGGAAACTGATGTACTTCAATATTATTCCGTTCTGAAGATCGCTGAGAGCTGATGGGAAATGTTCATTCAAAGATTCCCAACTGAACGACAAAACGTGCATACGTGTACTTCAGCTATTGGCTCTATCTATCACAAAAATTCATCTTCTATTTACCAAAGCTTCTATACCCAAAAAACAAAGACACCCTTACAAATTACAGATTTTGAACTCCCCATAAAGGTTATTTCAAGTGCAGCTAAGGCATTCTGCAAATTATTAAAAAGAAAAAGAAAAAGTGAAGCTAATGCCGCAAGAGTGATAGAAGAAGGGCAACAAGCTGTGATTCAATCACAGTAGGTTTAAGACAAAGCAAGTACTACATAGACTTAGCAGTATATTCATTCCTACTGTTGCATAAATATTGAGCTTACCAGTGTCTCAAAAAACATTCTTGACGCTTCTTTACGAGATTTCCCAGCTAATAAGCTCCCAAGGGAGACAACCTTACTTGATTGATCTTCCTTTTCAAACAACACTTGAAGATAGTTCGCAACAGCTCTGAACCAAGAGGAAACAAATTTGAATTAACAAATCAGATAAAAAAAGTTAATCAGCATTATGGAATAGAAACCAAAACGGAAAAAAGAAAAACACAGACCTGGTACGAGAAGACCAACCACTGTTGTCCAGAATGCGTTTCTCCTCAGGATTAGGTATATCACTCTCATAATCCTCCGCAACCTCATCATCATCAACATTCAAAAAGTCTGAAATGAACAGAGGCAAATTATAACATTATCTACAGCAACACATTATATAACACACAGGAAGTATATAAACAACAAGAAGCGAAAACCAAGAGGAGAGACCAATAGCCCAAATAAATATTTGATTCCTTAAATGAAAGCAAAAGAGAGAATTGAACCTGTATCATGCTCAATGGCCTCTGTCTCAAAGTCCTATATAACAAAGGCAACAAGATATAATTAGCTCACCCCTTCTCCGAAAGAGACATTTTCGATCCCAAACACAAACACATAATTTGTTCTTGTTTTTTTATCACTTTTTTGTCCCGCAAAGCTAAATCAAATTAATAGGGTGACACAATCATATGGTTTGAAAAGTTTCATACACAAGTAACAGCAGGCAGAGCAACAACATGCAGCTGTCTATATGAGAGAGTGATAGAAAAATAGAAGCAGGAATTCTTCAAATTACCATTGTACCAGAACGTATTTAAATATCCCACTGCTCACAGGTTCTTCATCTTGTTTGAATTCTAAAAAATTAAGAAAATGAGTCCGCGCTGTCTGAATGAATGTCCCGCTAACGACTTATGACAATAAAGAGCTTAAATGCAAGCCATGAAGCCTCAGTGGCTGAAGGCATAACAAGACTGAAGGTGCATGCACAAAATGTGTAACTACACACCAGCAACAACCCCACAAGAAAGCTTGTCTAAACGATAGTACTGTATGTATGCTATTAATGATCAGCAAGTAATAACATTATATTCCACTCATATGCTAATTTTTAATTTATATTCAACTACATTCTATCACATGTCATCCTTAATGGGATTTGAAACATGCATAAGCAGGAAACCTAAACAAACAAATACAAAATTGTGGTGGTCACAGACTATTTCACTACCAAGAGTACAGCTTTCTGTTTCCACACGAGAAGATACATAAAATGACATCCATCTCATGCAGAGGTCAACCATCAGCAGAAGGTAACAGGCATTGGATATCTTTAATGAAGACAGGAAGTAAGGAAAGACTTACAACATGGTCTCTAGGATCAATCAATTCGGTGGGAACGGCAGCAGACTTCGTGACAATATTTGGATCAGCTTCCCAACACTCTGAATTCTCCCTCTCGATCAGTTTAGTGCTCTGAGGGCCCAAATCAGCTTCCGTTGGATACAAAGAATCTAAATTTGCATCCCCACCAAGCAGATTGTCTGGAGTTGGACTGCTGCCATCATGTCTGAGATCAGAAGCAACATTTTCATCCTTACCTGTATACCCAAGCTCATCCAGCTGACACTCCACCAATACCTTTTCTGATGTTGGACAAGAGCTGCCTTCAAGAGCCACAGAGTTGGTCACATTGAAATCATCAACGGGCAAGGAACAAGTATCCTGGAAATCTGCAGTAGCTACTACAACTGTGTCACTTGTGTCAAGACCTTCCAGTTTCTCCGATAAGAATTCGCCATCAGTTCTTGCATCCGAATCCTGTTTCTCAGGTACACTAACATCTACTACTTCCTGATCTGGTCTACCTGCTTCAGATACATCCTCCACTGCTGAAGCATCTTGCCTCATAGATTGCTGGTCAAGTAACTGACATGACAGATCAATTTCCATAGACATAACCACATCACTGGTATCGTTTGGGTAAGGTGAGTCAACTTTATTGTTGTCAATCGAGTTACTATGAAGTTCAGAAACAGGACACACTGAAGCTGTCAGCTCAGCATCGGAAGCAACAGAATGATTTGCTTCACGGCCTACAGGAGCTCTCTCCTCTGTACTTTCTATTTCAACATTTTCAACGGAAACTGCATGTTGCAACTTTTCTTTTGCGACCTCATTGTCAAAGGTCTCCATCTCCTTCTGCAGAGTACTACCATCCACAGCAAAAGCTGATTCTTGCGGCCGTGCAGTTTCTATCATTTTGGTCCCATGCTCTTGCTCCATATCCCCTTTGCCTACAGAAGGTGTACAAGTCCCCAAAGATTCAGTCGCTCTTGTAGAGGCATCAGTCTGATTTGCTCCTTTGCTTCCAACATCTTGATCGATTCTAATTCCACAAAGATCAATTGCCTGACTGTGCAAACATCTGAAGTCTGGAGACATCCCTAGAAAAAGAACAAGCATTCTAACTCGTCAACATCTTACCCCATCTACAGTCACCACATATAATCCACTGGAATCAGTGAATCTAAGCATAGGTAACAGCCAGCAAGTTTCACGCACTACTGAACAAGGGCAACAAAAATAATAAGAAAACCATGTGTACACATTGAAGACTGTCTGCTACCGGTCTTATTGAGCACATCAACAAGAGTACAAGACGATGAACTATACAGGAGAACAGAAATCTTAATAGAACAATGCCAAAACTACTAGCTCTCCAATAGGTATCGATTTTACAAAAGATTTTACCTCATTATCTCATGTTTCGACTATACAATTTTGCAAGACAAAACATATCCTATCAGATATCGACCAAGAAGTCCCCTAAACAACAATTGCTTATATGATGCAACCAAGGGTGTGGGGAAATTTTTATACCTCTGGGACCGACTATGGATTCCTAGAACCTAGGGGGTTTGTTTTCACAATTTAAAAATCAAAGGAAATGTGAAAAGATTGTCTTAGGGGGTATATGGGAATGGGATGCAAAACTCCCGGGGTACTGTATAAATCTCCCCTAAACACTTGTACTTATGTAATATACCAACCTAAATTTTCCTCGTACTAATATGATCAAGAACCATAA
Organism: Corrigiola litoralis; assembly: GCA_901111285.1. Classification (NCBI taxonomy): domain Eukaryota; kingdom Viridiplantae; phylum Streptophyta; class Magnoliopsida; order Caryophyllales; family Caryophyllaceae; genus Corrigiola; species Corrigiola litoralis. The sequence continues at coordinate 29,621 of CAAKMY010037307.1, forward strand.
AAAATATGCACTCTAACTCCTATATCACAAAACATTTCAAAGTGCGATCATCGACAGTAACTTCATTCAAGTGGAAAAACATATAACACATTCATAACTTTTCGAATCAACTACCTGTAAATATAGCTTCACTAAAAATCTCATCCTCCAAGAATTGCTTCTGGAGCACCCAAACTTCAAGGCGTGTACAAGGAGCTTTCTTCCGCACACGACGTATATCTTCAGTATTTGTCAGCTGCTCACGTATCGTCCTGATCAGGTAGCAAAGAAAAGAAAACAAGATGTTAGACAGAAAAACATAACATTAAAAAAGAATACTACGCAAAGAACAAGCTGACACCCCACACATGGATGCTGAATGATTAAAGGGACACTGACAACAAAAGAATCAAGTGAAGATAAGTACACTACTTTGCCCCTAACTCCTTACCCTATGAATAACTAAATTTATGAAAAATATACAATGATTGACCTGATATGCCAAATTGATGCAAATACCAGTTGATCCCTATTCTCCTAAAGACAGCCATGTATTTCTGAAAGAGATAACAGATGTGCCACAATGTCACATTACAAGGACGTAAAAACACCCCCACTTAATCACACCACAACTATTGGTTGTACCCACATCTGTTGCTCCCAAGTGTATGACCTGCCGCTAAACTGTAGACGACAGTTTCTAGAATGCCACATGTGTTAAACACATGACCACATACAATGTTTCTTCTGTCTAATCAGAAACCCCTTTCACTCGTTTAGAAAATAACACCCTATACAAACTGATAGTTCATCTCAATCTACAACATCAATAACCAAGTTTTTCTACTATCCTCAATTCCTCATCCAACAGCCTCTGGCTCAGATGCTCCTATCTCCCTTTCCCATAGACGAGACCAAGAAATTAATTTCATGCTGAACTTTTGAGGCCTCCCGTTCCACCCTCAGGGCTTTAGCTTACAATCAGCTGTTTTAGAAGCACAATTCGTATCTGGGGACGATGGATTCTCGCCAACTCATATAGCTATCTAGCAGGCAGGGACTTTGCCAGTACCTTGGTTCCAACATCACAGCAAGATATCCGCAAGCAATAATGCAAGGATACATTAAGAAATCTATATTTTGCTGTTCTAAGATTTTATTTTTTTTTATTTTTTTTTTTTTTTTTTTGAAAAACTCCTTACTACAACCAGTCTCAGTACCAAAGGAAATGTATCCTACGATCCTTTGGGTTTTTCCCTCTACCAATCCTTAATCACTCATATAGCTATCTAGCAGGCAGGGACTTTGCCAGTACCTTGGTTCCAACATCACAGCAAGATATCCGCAAGCAATAATGCAAGGATACATTAAGAAATCTATATTTTGCTGTTCTAAGATTTTTTTTTTTTTTTTTTTTTGAAGAACTCCTTACTACAACCAGTCTCAGTACCAAAGGAAATGTATCCTACGATCCTTTGGGTTTTTCCCTCTACCAATCCTTAATCACTAGAATTTCTTATATTGTTTATGCTAACATAGATTCCTATAGTCTTTCTGGGCACATATGTTTCCTGCATTTGGCATTCCATTTCCGTGAATGCATTACACAAGCATCTAACAAATGGAAACATGACACAAACAGGGGAACTAAGAAATGAAGACCCAATACCCATTTCCTTAAACACATTGCAGAAGCATCTAGTGAATGGCAAGAATCACACAATGAGAAACACGAAAAGACAAAAAGAAGGGGCCAACAACACTTACTCGCCATGCAATACCATAGAATCATCTACAACAACCTTCCTCTTGTGAGCACTGGAGCGGACAGCTGTCCGCTGGCGCTTTGCAGGCAGAGAATCAGTGACAGAAGGGGAAGGTTTCATTTTCAGTGTTGATGACCTTTTACCGACTGCAATAATAATATACCAGATATATAAGTACAATGGCGATCTAGCAGGCCAAACACTCCAAACTGAAGGAGATAGTATAAACTTGAGTATTTCAATAATCTATCATCCACTATCACATAATTTTCGATAGATTGCAGGAGATAGAATAACACTGATATACCTAAAATGGAGGATAACAAGTCATCATCATCGGGTACAAATTCTGCAGACTGTTTGGACTGAGCAGCACCGGAAGACTCAGCAGAATTTACACTCTGAATAGTCAAAGTACTTTCTGTATAACTTCTTTTTCTTGAGGTTAAGAGCTTCTCCCCACTAGCATCCCCACCATCTGCTAGGTTAACTTCACCAGGAGTACACTCAACAAGAAAATTATTGGCTTGTACAGCAGGCAAATCTGGCATAGAAAGCAGCTTTTCAGGGGCCGAGAAATCTGAAACTCTGGAGTTATCCTGTTTAGCTGAGTTATATTCTCCAGAGTTCAAGTTGTCCAGCTTCTCACTTAAGCTACTGTTATCTGCATATGCAACTGCATAAGCTATCTGGCCAGCCTTCAGAGCAGGATCTTGTAAATCTGTTCCATGGATTTCATCAAAAATAATTAATCAAAGAAGCTTAACCAAGAATATCAGCTTATAATCAGAAAGAATTCCCATCATATTGCTAAGACCAAGGCGAACACACCTTGAACATCTGTTGTAATCCCTGAAACATTGGTTGTGTCTTCCCTTCCAGACACGCCCAGTGAACAGACGCCATCATCTGCTACAGAGAGATTGGACGTATCAATCAAACCATCCACTCCATTACAAATATCTTGAAGACGGGAACTGCAAGCCTGAAGCACTGGGGTCTTAGATGCTGATACATTTTCATCTCCATCAGTTTCAATGGCGTCGCGATTTTTCAAGTTTAGTAAGGGCTGACCAGCACATTGAGATTCAGAACCACTAAGCACAACGATCCTATCAGCTTCTTCAGCGCTAAGAGCTTCAGGACCAGTTGATGAAATATTGTTTTCTAATCCAATATCATAGACGGGAGCATAAGTGCCATCGACATTACGTTTCTCACCGCCAACAAAGGGATCACAACCATCGACCTCCATAGCAACACCATTGCTAGCATTTTCGTTTAAGCCTATCTCATCATGCACAGAGTGTCCTTTGGATTGTAGATTAGCAACCATATTTCCTTTGTTCTCAATAGAGCTACGATTGAGTAGGTCTCCGACGCTATTCATATCATCTGCCTCAAAGTCTTCATTGGATGTAGTCAGTATCTGAGCATTATCAGAAGAGATAAGTTTCGAATTTCCTTCATACTCAACAGAGCTACAATTGAGTGCATCTCTGACACTTTTCATATCATCTGCCTCAACGTCTTCAGTGGACGTACGTAGCTGAGCACTATCAGAAGAAATAAGCTGTAAAGCCTCATTTGAGAGCACAACTCTTTCTGACCTTGCTTTCACATTCTCCTGCTCATCAAGAGGGTGGCCATTTCCATTGATATGAGACTTATTACTGTCCAAATCGGTAAGCTCTGCTTGACTAAAAGCTGTACCTGACCCTTCTTTCGCTGCCAAATCAGAAGGGTGCTGGTCCTCGTCCATATGATCGTCACTAACCAGTGCTTCCTGAACGCTGGGGAAGCTTGGCTCTTCCATTAATCCAGGAGTTGAAGGCGCCTGAAGAAATTTGAGTATGTTCAGAATGATGCACTCTTTCTTATAAATTGATTAGGACAACCTTGTCCAGCTGATTATGCAGTGTACAGGTCTCAGAAACAAAGCCTACCTGAATACTGAAGTTATTGGAGGGTGAAGCAGATGGAACAGCAGAAACCCCCTCATCATGTGTATCACCTTTGAAAGATGAATCTTTTGCAGATGCCTGAGGATCAACGCTGAAATTAAAGAAAACTACTAATCAGGAAAAACACAGAAGAGTTCCAGCTGATTATACTAAAACATCCCAAATCCACAGCACTTTATCTCCCCGCAAAGAGAATACTAGACTTCTAGAGCTGACAGCCTGCACTCAAAACAAAGCATCACAGAAGTCCTAGGAATACATGAATGACAAAGTAATGTTCAAACAGGTATCCAAACTAAACCAAGTCATTCTTCCCCATTCCGAAAGAATGATAGTAGTACCTCTATACAAATTCACCCCATACACTAGCAACAATTGAATACTGAAGTACAAAGTCACTGCAAAGGATACATATATCATCTACCAATGCCAGATATCCAAGTACTCCCAAGATACGCAATTTTACACACAACATCGATCTATCCACATCACCATTTCACAAACTTATTATATTAAATAATTAAAACAATTATCTTAAACACAATCAGCAAGATAGAAGCAATGCAAACATAAAACAGACACACACATAAGACTGACTAATCATGAAAAGTTGAATGTTCGTAGATTTACTTACTCTGTGCCCATCAATATTCCACTCGTTCCTGCAGCCTCTCCCTTATCCAAAAATAAGTCCTGCGTGTAGGGGGGAAACGAATCACAGAAGAACAAGGAAGCGTTTAATTAGAACAAGCACCAACTAGTAATATAAGAAACCCCCATCTGTACTTTACACCCTTTAGTTCTCGCATTAGGGTCCTCAAACTAATTTTGATTAATAGGATAAAGGTTGGGAGGAGGGACGAGAAGGGATTGGAAATGATTCATGTCCTTTGTCTTACAGTAACTCAAATCCATACAGCGTTGCAAATATACAAAATAAAAATGGAAATACACCCCTTCCTTCACCTACCCCTCCCTCGCCTTCCCTCCTCCAATCCTATTTAAAACAAGATGACTTTTATATAAATTGTCACCATAGCCGTCTTTAAATACTTTTTTTCACATGAAAATTCAAAATTCATACATTTAAAATCTCATGACAGCCGCTAGGTTCATGTACGTTTTCCAAAATCCCACTTACTGGCAGGATCATCACCGAGATTAGTAAGTGAGATAATATTGAGTCCAGCTTCAATGATTGAAGTTGGAAAACCTAACAGCTTGGCAAAGAGCTAAGGACAAGAATCTGTAATTATGAAATCTATGCATCTTTAACCATAGCTGAAAACTACCATAAACACATACAATTTAAAGAGAAATCAGTGCCCAATACCACAAATAAATGTAAGAGAATGGAATTACCTCATCAAGATCTAAACCAATCTGAGACGCATCACCGTCACCAAAACGCTCTGAAACATATTGCACGTAAATAAATAAAGGGGCATAAAACTAATAGTAAAAAGTATCACAAAGATGCCAAGAAGGGTTTTTGATTAAAATTTAAGAACTTTGAACCGAGCATATGTATACTTACCATCGGGCCCGAATTGTGATGTTGAAAATGCAACACCATCCATGGTATCTTGAAGTGTGATTTGCTCTCTTGTACTAACGTGATGATCGACATAATTCCTGCACAGTATTGTCAATTGTTAAACCTAGACGAATGCATAAGAATATAAGATGACTTAAGATCTTCTCACCACACTCCCTTAGGAGGACAAACGAGAAACTCAAACTACTATCAAATATAGGTTTAGGCTAACAAGTTATTCACAATTGAAACCAACCCTTGAAATAATTCGTTGTCTGGAAGCTCAAAGTCATCGAGATCAAAAGTCTCTGGCAAAGTAATGGAATGGTATGGTGCCTTAGATTGTTCAGGAGGTAGATCAACTGCTGTTGATCGAAATGCTTGCTTGACCTTAAGCAAAGCCTCACTGCAATCATCAAACAGGTACCCAACTTTTCTTGAATATATTCTCACCACACCAAGCAGCAAATGACTCGATAAACGTAATGCAATCGGCACTTCCGGAAACAGTATAGAATCTGAAACAAGAAATACGAGAAACATAAATATATGAGAATTGAGAATCATTCTATCAAGGAAAGAGAAGGCAGAAAACAGGAAAATCCTTCTAGTACGCCATTTAGATTATTCAGATACTTATTAAGACTGTCTAATACTTGTAATAGCTACTTGATAAGCAGATACAATAGAAATCTCTCGATGGAGGAGAGTTTCCACGCCATACAATCTTAACAATAATGAACATATTCAGATGAAGTCATATTTCCAATACATAAAAACAGCATTCTAAAGTACTATTATTGGCAAAATTATTAAGATTACGGATTATGGCCCTAAGATCGCCACAGAAAGTCATCAATATCCATAAGCACCAAGATTATTTTAGCAGCTGCATTTACATCAGATAATTTGCGAGGTATTTACATATACATTTTGCATTTCCATCATGAAGCTTCAGCCTCCTTTAAAGCCTAATCAGGACAGCTAACTCAGACAAGGTTATTTAAATGCAAAAGCATTTTAAGCGAAATATTTGTATGTCCTTGACTTCTTGCGTATAAATGAAATTTTAATAAAGCGGATGACCGCTCATCCAACCACGATTTGAACTTCCCTTTCTCACAAGTAAGAAATAGGCGACAGAAAGATCATTTAACTGCCATGTTTATAGAAAATCTCTAAGATTCTGACCTATAATTGATATAGAGAGGCAGCCTTGAACTTCTGGCAACAACCTAATAAGCCAAACCCAGTTCACAACAAAAGATTGTTAGCCCCCCTTGAGGGCCAGCTTGGAATGTGAGATGCACAAGAAAGTCTAGACAGAACCTGTGAAAACATTTCCTGTACTATCATTATCTTCCTCAACACTTACAATCATATGCATGCCTTCTTATTCTCAGGTTTTCATCTTCAAATGAGAACATGACAGACATTACACTACATGACAACTTGACAAGGATCATTCAGATGTGAAACAGAAATGCAAGTAGATTCCATCTCACCCTTCTAATATGTTCTTCTACTAGACTGGTAGACTAGTGGTCAGGTACAGATTCCACAATAATAAGGGTAAACGCCAGTTTTTTTCCTAAAATACACTTCTAATAATGGTCGCCAAAGCCACCCCAACACCTTCCTAAGTAATAAACATTAAGCTCTTATCTGTTTAGTAATAAAAACTTTATGTGGAATATACCAACCTAATCTTAATACATCTTAATAACTCCTTTACCCCTCGCTCCTTTCCCTCAAAGGCTCAATTTATGGATATATCACCCAGGTCAAAGTAGGAGACTGCTTCCTCCCACGTAGATGCAGGATTCTACCACCAAATTCCCTCACTTTCCTTTTTAATTGAAGGCTTGAAGCATTAGAAAGTAACTGTGTATTCAGCAAGAACAAAAGTATTGGCGAGAGAGAAATGACTCCATGCCCTCAATACATGCGCTAAGTTTTTCGCACATTAAAAATCTCCTCAAGTCTAACAAAGCTATAATTATGTCAAGTCCACTGCACTAATTGTTTTCAGATTCAGCAGGCCCGTAACAGAAGAGGAATGACGACCCTTTTTCTTACCTCTACTAAACCAACATCTTGAAAATCCTTTCAACATGAACCCTACTCCCTTATTCACGATTGTAATACTTTTTGCAGTGTATTCCTTCCCATCTATATCGATCTTTCGCTAGTCTGATTTTAACCCTCCAATTTTTTCCTTTGCCTCCTCCGCAAAAAAAAACTCCTAAATTCCTGGAAATGGGTTGTACTAAGTAGCCCTTAATAAGCCTAAAACTTCACTTGACCTATCTCTCACGGAACTCCATTCGCTACAAATCCATTCAGCTGAATCCTTAAGACAACTTGCTCATCCAGCACTAAAGTGACAAGCTTACCTATGTTCTCGACCCGATCATCCTTCCATTAGCCAATAATAATACTCTCACCACTAATAACAAACACCCCCTACATTTCGACTTTTACATCGACATAAAGCTGCCATCAATCATCATTACCAAAAACCGCAAAAAACACATAACTAATCACATAAAAGGAAGCATCTACTCAAATTTAGAAACAAATATATATAACACTTCAACTTACCAAAGCCAAAATTAGAAATGGAACCATCGTCAACTAAATTACTCGAAACGAAAGGAGACTAAGACAAAATTAGAAACAAATATACAAAAACAAAAAACAAAATATCCCAAGAAACGCAATTAGACTAACCAACAGAGACCCCGATATCGGTATCGGCAACTTGATTCTTCCTCAACTTCCTCTCCAAATGCGCTGCTATCCAAATAGTCCCCAAAGGCCCTTTCTTCGCCAATATAAACTGCGAGTAAAACATCTTATTCCTCTCTTATACACTACAACCCTAATTTACATACAATCACGCTCAATATCCCCCAAACCCTAACTTCACACCCACGAAAACTCCAAGTCCCTCATAACCACCCCAAAAACCCTAATTTCCACCAAAATCCAACAATTCCACCATAAATCAGCTCAAATTCAAGCTCAATTCAGCAAAACCCTAAACTCGACAATAAATACTAAATTAGCACCAAAAACACTAAATTTGAGCTCGGAAAAGAGCAATTAAGCAGTAGTAAAACCCTAATTTCGCGAAAAGTTGAGATTTGCGCGTAAAATAAACGAGATCGAGGGAATTTAGTGAGTTTTCGAGGAGAGAGAAAGTAAAAAGTTGAGGAGAGAGAAAATGTCGGGTTTTTTGCTATTTTTAGTTCGGAGTTTATTAGATTTAGTTGTGTCTTTGAACTGAAAATGTTGGGTTTGTGTCTGACCGTTGATTTTGCTGACGTGGGGGGGTTAGGGGGGTGATGGACGGTTGAGATTAGAGGGATGTGGATGGAGTTTATTAGATTTAGTTGTGTCTTCGAACTCTTTTGAGTGTTGGGTTTGTGTTAAACCGTTGATTTTGGTGACGTGGGGGTGATGGACGGCTGAGATTAGAGAAATGTAGATGGTGTGTGGGGACAGTAATGATGATGATTGGAGGAGTTGTTTGAAATTTTGGTTGAAATTTTTTTTGGGTGAGTTTGAGTTTTGGTGGTAAGCGCCATGTGAAATATTTGGTGTTTTTTGAATTTTGGGAGTTTATCTTGTTGGGTGGGTGAGTTGATTATTGGTGGTTGTTGGTTTTAACATGGTTGTTAAGGTTCGATTAATCTCTTTATTATGTATCTATCAAAAAAAACAAAAAACTATTCATTATGTATTAAGGGTTTCTTTGGAAAATTGACGGAAAAGGTAGATGAAAATTGAATATGTGACTGAAATTTTAAAGTGATTGAAAAGTTAAGATTTATTTCATATCTTTTGAATATTTGAAATTATTTTGTTGGCTGGATGAGTTGATTATTGGTGGTTGTGTTTTTGACATGATTTATGGGTTATAATTCAGGTTTAGTTAATCTCTTGATTATGTAAGATCAAGGGTTTGTTTGAGAAAATTGACGAAAAAGATAACTGAAATTCGTTCAACGTAGCTTAATATCGTAATTTAGGTAGCTTAATTTCGTTAAACGTAGTGTTATTAACAACCTTGAAATTTAAGTCAACTCGTAATTTGGTCAAGCAAAACAACACAGTCAAATAAGGTTATTCTAAAATCTTACCAAACATACTCAATTTATATGGATTACACACGATAATTTATTAAATTGATAGACTTGTTGTTGTTCGTTAGCGGCAAAAGGAAACGAAAGATAGAATGTGAAAGAATTTGTTTAAGGAAGATGGAATTTTGAATTATGTTCGATTAAATTGTAATGAACTTATTAGAAATTAAGAAGATTATTTTGTTTTTGACATGAATCATGGGTTGTGAATAAGTTTGATTAATCTCTATAATGTGTAAGATTAAGGCTTTGTTTAACAAATTTGATAGAAACGGTAGCTGAAAATTGAATATGTTATTAGAATTTTCAGGTGATTGAAAATTTAAGTTATATTTCATATCTATTATGTAATATTAAGGCTTTGTTTGGCAAAATGATGAAAAATGTAGCTAGAAATCGGATATAACTTAATTGAAAAGTTGAGATAAGCTACTTTATTTTGCTCATCACAGTATTTTAGGTGGTCGTTTAGTTCGATATAAGGATCTATGTACAAAGCCTATGAATTTCCATTTCATGTGATTTAGCCAAAATTGTTTTGTTGCATACATGAATTCAATTAATGGAGGATTTGTCAATCACCTAGGGGTTCCTAAGTAATCAAAATTTACCATTTTTATGGGAATTTGGAATTATTGAAGTTCCAATTCATGTGATTTTGTCACCCAAACAACTTTAGTATATGAAAATTCATGAGAATTGCAAATTCTTTTGTTTTTCATGTGCAACCAAACAACCACTAATTAGTTGAAATTCGTTAAACGTAGTTTTATCAAACAATCATAAGTTTTAAGTTAACAAGTAGATTTGGTTAAATAAAACAACACAATCAGACAAGATAATTGCAGTATCCTACCGAACATTTCTAATTTTATGTATTACACACGAAAAGTTATTAAAAGGATAGAGAATTGTTGTTTCCTATTTGTGGCAAAAGGAAACATAAGATAAAATGTGAAATATTTTGTTTAATGAAGATGGAAATTTGAATTTTGTTTGACTAAATTGCAGTGAACTTATTAGAAAGGATTATTTTGTTTAATAGTTAAAGATCTCTATTTGAGTTGAGTATATTTGACATTACATTCAGTAATAAAAAAAAAGGGCTCTGTTAGTTTTCAATCATATGTGGTTTTATGATTGTACATAAAAAACACATGAATTAAGAAATTTATGAAAAAATTGAATAATAGAGTTGTTTGATGGTCAGAAACATATGAATTGGAAGTTTCAAACAAAAAATCTATAAAATGTTTTTGTATAGAAATAAGTGAAAATTCAAGTATGCAACCAAATAAATTTGACAAATTGACTACTTCACATGAAATGATAGTTAACAAAAAATGAAAAATCCGAGGCACTGCAAATCTCTTAAGGTGAATTCGAACGACCATGTATATTCATATTTGTCGATAATACCCAATCAATGAATATATTCCAATACGCTTATACACCCCCTCAAGCAAAGCAGCGTCAAGAGTGGCCGACGACATTAGTAAATACAACTAAAATTCTGATCGCAACCCCGCATGACTAACGCTCAAGAACAAGTGCACCCTTTTATTTATTTTTGGTCAAATCGTTTACACAAGATACTGCTATACTGCATCCAAAGTTATGCAAAGGAGCTACCAAAGTCCAGAACGAAACGAGTTTGAAGGGAATGCATATGACTGGCTCTGGCTTTATCAACAAACACTAACTCACTTAGATTTCCTTGCAATGAGAGTCGTATCTTCCAACTGCTTCACAACATCTCTCATGTTAGGCCTGTTTCTTGGTTCATTTTCAGTGCATCTCAAGGATATCAGAAATACATCGTACAATTGTTGCATGACTCTTGTATGCCGCAACTCTTCTAGGAGCTCAGCATCGATTACATCATCAATCTGCTCCGAACAATTTAACATTGACCTGACCCATCCAACCAAATCCATTCCCTCCGGCAATGATCCATCCACTGCTTTCTTTCTGGTTAATAATTCGAGCAAAACCACCCCGTAACTGTACACGTCTGACTCCTTAGTCCATGTTGTGGCGTAGGCATTTTCTGTCCATAAAAATGTTTGAATGAGTTTTCTTAAGCTTGACATAACTATTGTAAAAAGGGAAATTTGCTGCCCAAAAAGACAAGTTAGCGAAAACAGAAGAAATCATATAAGAGTTTATACCTGGTGCAATGTAGCCTATTGTTCCGGGAATTGCCACTGATTGTGTTGAAGCAAGTGGTTGATCTAAAAGCTTAGCAATTCCAAAGTCAGAGATGTGAGGCTCCATTTCAGAGTCCAGGAGTATGTTCTCAGGCTTAATGTCGCGGTGAAGAATAGGAGGATCACAGTCAAAGTGGAGATATGATAATCCTTGGGCTGTTCCAAGAGCTATATTGTAGCGTACATTCCATGATAATGTTGATAGAGGACTTGTCCTATGTAGATAATAGCCAAGACTTCCATTTTCCATGTACTCATACAATATTATGCCATAATCAATCCTAAACCAAAAATCCTTCAATTTGACTAAATTCCTGTGCCTGATCTCTCCCAGTGTCTGAATCTCAGTAATCATGCTTCTATTTGCACCTTTCTGCCCACCAAAAACAAGCTTCTTGACAGCGTATACCTCTCTCGGACCCAAAGAAGCCTTGTATACAGTTCCATGGGCTCCCCTCCCTATGATGTATTTGTCATCGAGATTTTCTGTAGATTCCATTATCTGACAGAACTTGTATGAAGACGCTTCCTCATGTGGTTCTTCACCATCCTTATTTGATTGTCTTAGAAACTTCACATATGCAAAACACAGACAGGATGCAGCAAATACAGTCAAGAGGAATAATCCCAGAACAATAAGTGCAGTGCGAATTCGACCCTTATGCTTGCTCTTTTCAGCTGTACACATTCTGATATATTTGCTTCGTACACAATTGGAGCCATTAAAGTGAAAGCAGTCAAGACAAAGCATGGAGTTCCCCAGGAAAGACGAGGGCGACTTGTTATATAGGTTCAGCAAAGCTAGAGGTATTGGACCAGAGAAGAGGTTATATGAGACATTGACCAGAAGTAGAACAGGCATACTAGCAAGAGCATCCAAGGTCCCTGTCAGATTGTTGTGAGATATATCCAGCCATTGTAGATTGGCCAGCTTTGACAGGTCTAAAGGTATTTGACCTGTTAAACTGTTGTTACTAAGATTCAAGGTAGACATGACCAAATTCTTTGATGAGGTGACTGGCAAAGAAATCGTTCCTCCTAGCAAGTTCCCACCAAGTTGAAGCTCTCGAAGCATTTCAAGTTCAAACAGAAACAGTGGAATTCCTCCTGTGAGACGGTTCTCCCTTAAATCCAAGAGATTTAAGGCTGTCAATTTTCTCAGACTTATTGGAACTGATCCGTTAAAAGAATTGAAAGACAAGTCACACTTGAGAAGCTTATGCCAATAGCCTAATTCATACGGCAGTGGGCCCTGAAAATGATTGTCAGATAGATAAACTTCATGGAGTTCAATCAAGTTCCCAAGTCCTGGAGGCAAAGTGCCTGAAAGTTCATTATTGGCTAGATTAATGGATGTAAGGCTACGACAATTACTCATGCTTGAGGGAATTTCTCCGTGAATGCGATTTGCTCTGAAGTTCATGAATGAGAGATTGTGATTCTCTTCGAACTCCGGAAGTGATCCCGTGAGGTTGTTATGTTCGAGGATAACCCTTGTCAAACTAGAGCAACTTCCGACATCAGGAGGTATGCTTCCACTAAGCATATTGAAACCCAGGTCTAGAACCTGTAATTGCTTACCGAAGCAAAGGTGAGCTGGAATTCCACCACTGAATGAATTGTTTGTGAAATCAATCTCCACCAAGCTGCTATTGATTCCCAAACTTTGAGGTATTATCCCAGAAAACCGGTTGTCATACAAAGTAAGGTTCTTCAGGTTCTTGAGCTCTGTTATGTCCAGAGGCAGCTCTCCTGATAGACTGTTACCATAAATGAGAACATACTCAAGCTTCTGTATCTTCCAAATACTAGGTGGAATCTCCCCAGTCAAGCGATTGCTAAACAACTGTAGGAGGGTTAACGAACTTAGTCGGCCCAGTTCACTTGGAATTTCACCATCAAGATTGTTGATACTCACCCGCAACTCAGTTAAAGACTTGCAGTTTCCAAGCTCTGATGGTATCTTCCCAGACAGTGAGTTCTCCTCAAGATAAAGCAGCGAAAGTTCAGTGAGCAGGCCAAGGGAAGAAGGGATGCCCCCCGTAAAACTGTTAACAGAGGTAGAAAAGTTTGTCAATCTACTACAGTTACCCAGGCCTTGTGGTATGACACCGTGAAAATGATTATATGACAAATCTAACTCTCGTAGACTCCCACAGTTGCCGAAACCTAATGGAATCGTACCTTTCAGACTGTTTGTGCTTACGTCTAGTGTGGTTAAACTCGGAAGATCATCAAGACTCTGAGGCAGTTCACCAACAAGAAGGTTGTCATGCAGGACCAAATATTGGAGAGCCGAACAATTTCCAACAGAGGGTGGTATAACACCAGATAGTTGGTTGTAAAAAATATAAAAGCTTGCAAGTTCAGTTGCATTTCCTATATTAAAAGGGATAGAACCATTAAGGTTGTTGCTAGCTAGGTGAACATATCGAAGATGTGGGATCTGAAACAATGAATCAGGAATCTGACCCATCAAAGAATTGTCATGAAGTTTAAGGTACCACAACTTTTGCAAGTTCCCTAGATTTCTAGGAATTTTACCAGTGAGCTTGTTACCTGAAAGGTCCAAATATTGAAGAAGGCTACAATTGGAAATAGCAACAGGAATAGATCCAGAGATTGTGTTGGAACTGAGATCAATCCTCTGTAGATGACCCAGTTGTCCAAGTTCAGCTCCCAAAGAACCAGAAATGCCAAGATTGGACAAGTTGAGCGAAATTACACTGAGAGTATTGTCGCATGTAATACCTTTCCAAGAACAAGGGGTCAGTAGGGAAGAATTCCAGCTAGATTTAACAGATTTGGGGGCTACCCATCTGCTGAAAAGGGAAACCAAAACTTGCTCATCTGAGCTCAAAGCTGATACAAAACTGAACAATGACATAGCACTGGCAGTAACAACACATAACAACAAGATCATGGGTTTCCTACTGTTTGTTATGTGAATCATTGTTACTAAAGACAGGGACCTTAATCCAAAGTTCCAGATTCTGCAGTTTGACAAAGTAGAAAAGCAATAGAATTTTCACCTGGAGTGTTACAAAAACTGAAGCTCGGAGCTGGAACTCACTTTTAAGTGGAGGAAGTCAGAAAAGATCCCATATACCGTGGTAAAGGCACTTTTGTGGAGTTTAATGTTCGATCATGCTTAAATTCCTATATATTCAACGCACTTTCAGAACTCAATTATGACCGATGTCCAACAATCATTCTTTTTGATCACTTTCTACTCGTGTGTTTTTTTATGCTTTGTGTATGATTACTTTATTCAGCAGAGTTGTAGGGAAGTTGCTTTCAAAGTGAGAATACTGGCTTCTTAATTTGTCTTGTGCTGTACATAATTCATATAGTAATCCTACTTACTGAAGCTAATACTAACATATTACCATTCACGGTAGTAGCACGGTTTTTCCACTTGGAAGGACGTTGATAAAAGTGAGGCTTGTGCAACCTTGTCTTACATGGTTATATTACTTTCAATCAGATCCACTCTGGTTGGCCATCGGGATATATTATGATAAACCGATAGAGCATTTTGTTAGAGATGTAACGCCACAGCAAGTTGACGTTCATGTGCTTTGGTTTGTGCAGAATCTCAGAGCTAGAAATGGCCTCAAACATCATGCTTTTCCCGAATATTTCTCATGGCATTAGCATCTATCAATATGTAGAGGTTTCTACTTGACAAATGTTTCAGCAGATCAGTAGCCATTGCGTCAACTGATTCAGAAACTGCATGTTGTTAGTCATAGCAATGAAGTCTCAGGTTGGTGCATAGAGGCCAAGGAGTAAAACGAAACTTGCTACTGTATGTTGGAGGAGAATGGAAGTTCGGATGCTTTCTTTGTAATGCTATTCAAGGTGAGATACAGTAAAGAAAAAAAAAAACGTACAGAACGGAATGGAAGAAGGTAAAATTCAAATGCTCAACAAAAAACATTCAGATCCCCCAACATCCAATTTCTCAAGGTTCTACAATGAAAATCTTCACACGGGGCTTAAAAGGATCTTATTAGCCGAAAAAACAAGGTCCTGAGTTCTGGTAGAACTAAACCGTTACAAAGAAACAACTAGATTGACACTTTCAGCTAAACAATAGCTACACCAGAATTGGCGATCATCTCAATACAACAAGAGCACCTCAAAAAGCACACTTTTGAAAATTGATGTTGGTTCCAAATAAAACAGGGGCTCATAGTCGACTAAATCAAAGCTCAGTGTTGTTAACTACCTACCATGCTTGTCAAAATCCAAAGGTTGAAAGGAAATGAGATATAGTTCATCCAAACAATGAGAAACGGAAAAGGCACTGCTGTTCATCCCAAAGATTTGACGAACCGAGTCTTTATGGGAAATTTAGATGCCGCAACTGTAATAGCCCTTCGTGCTACACTCTCTGGTACTCCATCTATTTCAAAAAGTATACGGCCAGCTCTAATACCAGCTACCCAGAATGCAACATTTCCTTTCCCCCGACCCATACGAGTCTCAGCAGGTTTCAGTGAAACTGGTTTGTGCGGAAATATGCGCAAAAATAGCTTTCCACCTTTCATGTTCCGCTTGATTGCTAACTGCCCGGCTGTAATTTGTTTAGCGGTGATCCATGCTGGTTCAAGTGCCTCAAGACCATACTTACCAAAAGAAATGTGATTATCAGATGTTCCCTTCAACTCTCCTCTATTCCTACGTTGCTTATTGAATCCGAGTCTCATATTAGCGTACACTCCTGATGTCGAAAAAGACCGTGAGGGTTGTGACAGCCAGGAGACTCCCAAAGAAGACTGACACTGCGGCTGTGTCATAATCGATCCTAAACCCGGACTGCAACTCAGATTTCTCTGCAGAAGCCCTCCTGCAGAATAAATTCATAATTTTATTTCCGCTCATGAAATACGATAACTTTTCTTTCACCGAATCAAAATGAGCATAAGAAGGATCCACAGTCCAACCTAAACCCCATGAAGCAGGCGCACTAGACGGCAGATTATGCTTAGTATTCATAAGACCACGAGTACTCAAGTTCGCCTGACTCATACAATTGACAAGGAAACTCTTCCTGATGTTCGATAGTACTCTGGTCGCCATCAGCAACGTTCTAGCTCCCCTGCAGCGAAAAGCCTGATAAAAAACACTGAAAAAAAAACGGGTTTCAACCGAATATGGAAGCGAATCGCTTTCCACTCCCCTAGTTAATCAGTCAGCTTCACCACCACACCATCTACAAAGCCCCAACTCCAACTCCATCAACAACAAACACCCAACGACAACGTCCGACCCCGGCGACAATTTCGCCAGCAACACCACTCAATGCAACCAATAATCACATACAGTACCCATTTCAATAAATCCCACAACAACAAAATCCATCATGTTTAATTTAACAACGACCAAAATGCACCAGGATTGCATTTACAGTGTAAAGGCTCATAATTTCCATCAAAAACTTGAATTAAACAACATAAGTAACTCAAACAAACAGTTATAAACACACCATTTCCAAATCAAATCAAATCAAAGCAGGAACAAGAATACTAACTTATAACTCAAATTCACACGGTTAATTCGAATGGAAACCATAAAAAAATGCAAGAACCCTAATTTTGCAAACCCAAAATAATTGTAAGATTAAACCAATAAAATCAACTTACTTGATGTGAGGAATTAGAAGAAAAATCAATGTAGAGAAATCCGGTGAAAAAGTTACTTGATGTGAAGGTGTGTATAAAGTTTGGGCCTTTGTGGTTTTTTTGAGATGGTGTACTTTGGGCTCCAACTTACTTTAGGCCCATTAAAAAAATTAATTGTTTTTAGATAAGGCCCATAAAATTAAATTAATTAAATTCCCAAAATTTCATTTTCTAATTCACCTATGTCACTATTTCCAATCTAGTGATTTTCCTACATTATTTTTTTTTATATACTTGTTGATATAATTTTTTTTGGGTATGACGTGGGAATTCACAGTTAGCTCTCATTTTTCTTCCCCGCCCTTCGCCGTGATATTAATTTTTAGAAAATGACTTTCACTTTGAATCTATGATTGAACAATACGGGTTGTCGGGCTATAATTAGAAGATTGAGCTTTAGAGCTCGACGAGTAACCTTTCCAAATCTAAGAAGGATATAATGAGTTAAAAGATAGTTAGATTCGAGTGAAGTTGATCAATCGCT
This sequence comes from Corrigiola litoralis, assembly GCA_901111285.1. Lineage (NCBI taxonomy): Eukaryota > Viridiplantae > Streptophyta > Magnoliopsida > Caryophyllales > Caryophyllaceae > Corrigiola > Corrigiola litoralis. The sequence goes on from CAAKMY010037307.1 coordinate 47,402, forward strand.
GGCTAAGCCCCATCATATTCTCCTCCTTTATGATTTTTTTTGGCCTTTATGAAGCTTTATTTACGTTCTTAACCTTTTCATTATATGTTATTACCACCTTGTGGAATATCATCGAGCTTGTATATGATTTCTTTGTCGGTGAGTGTTACAAAAGCTCCTTGATTTAAACCATTGTTTGATGTAGGCTCATGACGTTTATTGTAGACTTTCTTCAGGTCTATGTCGAGACTTTAGTTTTCTTATACATATAAGAGAAACAACATTAGTGTATGACGATATTGACACATTAAATCAGTCTTTTAGGGACATGCGTTAACTAATCATACCACACCATTGAATTGCATGATCAAGTAGTTATGATTTACTATGTAGAAGTCAAGTGGTTTGCTCTTTTTAAGCTAATTGACAATAGTAGAAATAACCCGCTTGACTTGTAAACCATACCGATTTTCAACCAATCTACCGGTGTTAGATTATTAACTAACACATGGATTGTGATAGCATTATAGCTCCTTCTCCCCACTCACACACACCCACCCACCCACCTCGTAAACAATCTCCAACATAGCCAAACTAACCTCCATTTTGAAACGGGCGACTTTATAATGATAACAAAACTTCATCCGTTCAACCTCCCTTTTATCTTATTTCTACCTCCACCACGGCGCAAACTAAACCAGTGACCACCATACAACCATTGAACGACCATTCTTCCCCATGAGCAATACTCTTGATTTTATATATTTGGTATATTGTAGCAAGTGGATTTGGGGAATCGAGTGGTTCAAAGGTAGTGCAACTCTCACTCTAATTAGCCATGTGAAGTGATCTTTTTTTTTGGAATCCACTTATGTTTACGAGATCTACGCAACTTTCATTTAAAGAAAATAAAGAAAATTAGCAAAATATTTTTAGTGCAATAATCATAATAACTAGAATAGAATTTGTATGAGACGGTCTCACCAAAAGCTTATGGCGAGACCAACTCTCACCCA
>CAAKMY010037311.1:673-21275 GCA_901111285.1 Corrigiola litoralis
CTTGATTTTACCTCCGTGATTGCGGTGTGTCCTCTCTCCCTATCCTTTGCTAATTCAAGCTTCTTTGTTTAGTGTTTTTGGGTTCTACGGAATTCTAACATTCATGATTCACTATTATGAACTACCTTTATATATGTGCTTGTTAATTGAGCCTAATTAATCGTCACTTTGCTGACATTTACTTGATCTGAATGTGTTTTTTTTTTTTTTTTTTGCTAGTGAAGTTGTTGGGTAACTGTAAAGATGATTATACTGGATATTTGTAGTTTTAGCATGAAAGTGGCAATTGAGCCCTGTATCAAGAAAAATGGATACTTTGCAAACTGCCCATCTATCAAAACTGTTTAGTAGTCTCCTCTGAATTGAGTACATGGTTTTGCATAATGATCATGTTGTTAAAATTGAGCAACTTTGGAATTTTGCAAGCCATGTCATTGATTGATTCATTGGTTGGTTGTTTGATTGCAATGCTGTTGTAATTACTGGACTGAATTACGTGGCGATGTTCGGTTGGTAAAAGCAAGTTGTAATTGCCCCTTGAAATTGTAATGTTATGTTTATTACAACATGAGCTGCATTTGTGATTGTTTAGCTTTTCAACTGTATCCATGGCCATTACGTTGTCTTTAATGTGCAAACATGGTACTTTCTTTATCATGGCAATGTAATCACCAATGCAATTAGGATTTTATTATTTTACATGATTGATTACGCTACAAGATTGCTTGCTTTAGAAAGGTCAGAGCCATGCTTGAAGTGGAAATACACTCATTTTTGTCAACGTTCCTTAACCTTCCTTTCCCATGTAAGCCTTATGAAATCATGTATCACACTGCAATGGCAATTACGAAGTAGTTCTAACTGAATATTAGTAGTTTTCTAATGTGTCATTCTAAATCCAGGAAGAAGGCCGTTTGTAGTTTTAAATTGTTTGGTTTACCAGTTAACGTAGCGGGGCTGTAAATTCTTATTCGGATCAGAACTTAAAACCCGAAGTCCTCAGACCACCCTCATTAAAATGTTTATTCGACACTACTTGTGCAATTCACTCAACAAGTATTTTGATATTATCAGGACTTCTTTGGCTCAAAATGTTGCCAATGTGTGAAGAATTCTGGCAGTTTTCTGTCATTAACTTTGCTCTTTTCATTCCTTCATGTATGTTTTTGAGCTATGGTAATCGTGGAAACTCTGTTTGGCAGCTTTGAAGTCAATAACACATAATTCCGTGCAAATACTAAGTCAGTAAATGGGAACTGCTGACAACAGTATGCATTCGAAAAAAATAGTTTTTGTGACTGTTGGGACTACTCTCTTTGACGCTCTTGTCAGAGCAGTGGACACTCCAGAAGTCAAGCAAGAGTTATATGCAAAAGGTTATACCCATCTTCTCATTCAGATTGGTCGAGGATCCTACAAACCTTCCAAGGTATTTCTGAATATTGTTTATGATGTTGACTGCTGGTCTTTGTCTTGGTTATGGTTTTCGGCATTGTTTGTACCTATGACTTGTAGATTTTTTCCATACTAAAAAGAAATATGCCGTTTTGATTTGTTTTTCAATGTAGGATTTTTTAATAGCTTAAGCAGTTGAACTGAAGAATAAGCAAGTATGTAATCAATATGATTGAATTTGAGGTCTGCATATACTTTCTTAATTTATCTAGAATGACTTTTAGTATTTTTTTTTTTTTTTGGTAAACATTTAGAATGACTTTTATTGGCAGCCAGATAATGCACTTAAAGCCAACCATATAGTTCAGCAGGGTGTCCTTTTCTTTTTTTATTCGACATTACATTACCCAATACCTTCAAAGAAACTCTCTCACAAGTGGGGTAAAAGAGGGGGAGGGTGTACTCAGCATTACCTCTGTAATAACTACTTTTTACAAGGAGGTTGTTTCCTATTGACCTTTGAGATGAAAGCATTGACCTTCTGCTGCTTTATCACAATAGAAGGGCAGAGTGTTTTATGAGCCATTTTAATTTAGTCCATTGTAATATTCCAAAACCAAGGAACTTTGAATCTTTAACTCCATTGGAAGTAGATGGACATGATCCATTGGACTCTAAAATTGACCACTTTTCCATTTTGGGTTCAGTCTGGGAGGAGTGGTGATTTTTCGTTCAGTCATGATAACCATATGGTATTTGTTGATCAAAGTAAAGAAAATCGATATTTTCAGCGCTAGGTCGCTGTTGCAGTTTAATGCTGGAGCTCAAATATAACTATATAATCAAATAAATCTGGTCTTCTAAGTGACATATCTTTTGTGCACTTTATTTGCTATATGTATGACTTGTTGCCTTTTGTGTAGTCCTCTGGTGAAGATGGATCCTTAGCTGTCGACTACTTCACTTTTTCGTCAAGCATTGCTGAGAGTCTAAGATCGTCATCTCTTGTCATAAGTCACGCAGGTACGCATTGTGCTGTGAAAATATACTCTGCACTTTTCACATTTTCCTATTCCTGTTCATGTTCACAGAGGAGTACACTAATCATATACTACTAAGACTTAAAAATATTAAGGTTGTGATTGTGCGTTTTAGATAGGCAGGCTAGGTTATAGGATGGTGTCTCCCTGCCTTTTTTGAATCAGAGTATGGACCCTTATGGCTGTGAGCTTGTGACTTAATTGATGTGAAGATTATTTGGCATTTACTTCTGTTCAATGTTTCCATCTGTGTTTGGGTTGATGTAATGACCAATGGGTTTAGAATCCACAAAAGTGTTTCTGTGGAGCAACCAAGTTCTGTTGTCTTTCCTTGATAAAATGTGATGGGTTTACACGTTGTATTTTTGTCCAAAATCCTCGTGAAACATACACTAAGGCGCATGTATTATATAGCCCTACGACCAGGGGCAGATCCTCAGAGTAGCGAGGGGTAGCATAGGCTACCCTCAATTATATAAAATTTGGTAGAAAAATGTAGAAAAATGGTAGAAAAGTGTAGAAAAAGGTAAAAAAGAGTAGAAATTATAGGCTATCCCTAGCAAAGGTTACCCCCATTTTAAATTCTTGGATCCTCCCCTGCCTATGACGTGATCACCTGAAGATATCACTGAACAAAATGCTATACAATACATGCTTAGTGTATGATGTACATCGCAAGGCTATACAATACAACAAGTTCTCACCAAGAGACCAAAGCATTGTGGGAATGCAACACATTATACATCATCTTATACATAGTAGCAACGTTCCAGGCTGTAATGTGAGACCCAGCCCCCTGTCCACTTAGGGGCACAAACTGAAGCTCAGCTGTGGGAACAGGGATGTTGGTTCCCCATATTCTCTGAAAGGAACTTGTGGCAAATGGCTTCAATCTCTTACACTTCCCTTTTAGGCAAAAGAAAAAGATAGAACCAGTATGCCTGTTTCGCAATGATTGCAGCATCTTGAAGCTGACTCCTACCACATAAGTACATAACTCACGAACTCTGTTGTCTGATGACTGATAATTTCTTGAGTACCATTAAGGAGAGCTCTACAGAGACCTTTTGTAAGGGTAATGGAAGATTTTGGGATGCCTAGATACTTTAATGGAGGGCTTTCTTTGCCATGTCCAGTGGAAGTAGAAATCTCTGGTACACATCTCTTCATCAGATAGCCTACACAGATACTTTGAGCTTTTATTTTCATATGCAAAGTGAATTTGAAGGGACCCAAATTCCTGAAAGTCTGAAACACATCAAGAACGACAACAATAGATTCCCCTTATACAACAAATTAGGAGATTGTTTAGAAGCAGCACCAAGTGGTTAAGCTCGAGTTTAGCACACTTGAGATGTTAGTATATTTGGTTAAGATTCCCGTGCGTCCACAGAAAGACCCACCATAGAAAAAGCAAATAAGCATGACCACATAGTAAATCATTGGCGCAAACCACGCTTTCATTGAACAGAACCTCCACATTGCCATGAATTTTGAAAGGAAAATAACATAGCTGACAGAAGTTAATATTCAATCTGATAAAATAGGGGGAGAAGAGTAATCTGCGAAATGGTGGCGTGCACCGATTAGAATAAAAGATGGCTTTTGAGAACATATTGGGGATGGCAAAACAACTAAAATTCTTGCGAAAAATTGGGTAGGCAACAAGATGGTGACTCATAGGCAGAATGGTAGCTCTAGTGAGATCTCTTATGTTCCTATTTGTGTTAGTGATCTAATCGACCTAAATGCGAGGTTGTGGCTTAGACCGAAAATTTTCAAGTTTTTTCATCAAAATGAGGCTGTGTCAATTCTTTTTTTTTTTTTTTTGGACAAAATTAGAGTATTTTATTTCATCCAAAAAGAGGTATAAACCAAGAGCTACAAAGATTGTTGTACCATACTAGCTCAGTACAGACCACTGATGTCAGTACAATCAAAGAAAAAGAAACCAAATTACAACCCTATCGTTTATCTATTCTTGGTCATCATATTCTGAGCACACCCATGTCAGTGTCCGTAGGGGGTATGCTTTTCTTGTCTCACAATGTTATGGTTGGAGGAAGGATATTCGCTTCAAATGCAAGAAGTTCTGGGGAAGATTATGGTCCCAAAAAATATTTCCGAAGTTAAAGATTTTTGTTTGGAAATTTTTTCATAATGCGCTGCCTACAATGGCCAATATTTGTAAGCGCGACATGTCTCCACAATGGTGTGCCCTCTCTGTAATAACAACGATGAAAACATGGAGCACTATTTAGGTGTTGTCCTTTTTCGAGGAGAATCTGGAAGACTAGGCATCTTAGGATTCATTCTATGTCTGATGTGTCCATAATTTCCAAGGACTGGAGTAATGGCTGGCTTAAGTTTTTGATGAAGTCTAAGGACAACCAGTTGGCTGTCTGCTAATTCATTGTAACACTTTGGGGTCTCTTGTTGGAGAGGAATCTAGTGGTGTTTGAAAGGAACCCCCCTCATCCTACTCGAGTCATCCATTGCATTGATGCTTGTTTAGCCAGAGTGGGTGTTGCTTTGGAAATGAAACAACAGTCTTCTCGGAGGAATGATCATATTACATTTCCGTATGAGAATGTTGTGTACTTGAAGATTGGTGAATTCCCAGATCCGGTTGTAGTGATAGCAGTAGATGGCGCCTGGAAGAAGGGCAGACAGGAGAGTAATGGTTGCGGAGGAGTTGGCTGGTGGGTGTTGTCTGGAGGAGTGAAAGGTGGGGGATGTCTCTTTGTCAGATGTTCGTCTGTTGTGCAAACAGAAACGATGGCTCTTTTGGAGGACCTTTGTTGGGCTAAGAGCAGGGGCATTATGGAAGTGGAAATCTGGACTGATGCCACAATGCTGGTTATGGGATCAAGAACTACAAGAGCAGCAATGCTATGTTTCAGCCCATTTTGCTTGATATTCTTTCTACTGCTTCTTTGTTTAATTTTTGTTGTTGTAGAAAAGTAGATAGATTCCTGATCCAAGGGGCTCATATCCTAGCTGCTTATGCTAGGATCAATGGCCCTATTTCTGTATTATAATAATCTGTAGTGGTGCCTGTAAAAAAAGGTAATATTCTATATTTTATTTACCAATCACTGGGGAAATTTAGAGAGAAACTTGATATGGGAGGGAAACTGGGAAGGACCAACTAATACCAGTTATTATTCTTTTCCTAATTTGTCCTTATTTGTTTTTACTTCATAGTCTCGTCATCCAAGTTTGCTTGTAGTATGGACCAAGGTCAACTGAATTTCTCTGTAGAATTAGTTCTTTTGCATAATAAATTTGTTGGCTGATTATTTCAATCAATTGTCAGTCAAAGAAAATAAAAATAAAAAATAATCACCCCCACTTGGTTCTTCCTCTTGAACTCTGTAACTTATAATCATTCCGTTAAAGATGTGATATTTGTAAATGGAGAATGCCTTTTAAGGGTCTATTGGCATATATTAGCCTTGACGTGATCTGTTAAGGCATGATCTTAACCAAGCAACAATCATGGTTATCTTACAGGTTCAGGCAGCATATTTGAGACATTACGGTTGCAGAAACCATTGATTGTTGTCGTCAATGAGGATTTGATGGACAATCATCAAGCTGAACTGGCTGAAGAACTAGCAGAGAGGAAGCACCTGTTCTGTGCATACCCTCAGACACTCTACCAAACTGTCAGGAGTATGAACCCAGATTCTCTTCTTCCGTATCCTTCTGGTGATGCTAAACCAGTTGCGAAGCATATAAACAGGTTCCTAGGGTTCCCAGAAGATTAAGAGAATTATACAAATCGCTCCAACATACTCAAGATTTGCTGCAAGGAAGCAAACTGACATATCCTGAAGGTTAATAGTTCTTGTACAAAGGGACAACATTACTTGCTTCTTGTGTTTCCTACAAGGTTCATTCTCTGTTATATCTCCTTGTAATGCACTGTACACATGTTTCCTCACCTGCCTCTTTAGTCTCTTAAGTTGTTTCTCTACTTTTGATATCCTCTCTTAGTCTCTATAAGTGTATGCAATATTGTTATTATTGTAATGTTTGTGGTCGCAATGTTCCATGTAAAAGTATTCGGCAAACTGAACGTAATTTTGTTGAGAGTAATAGAGGGAAGATTCTGAACATATATGTTGATATGTTGACCATTCTATCAACTATTGATCTTCATTTGAGTTATGTACAATGTTACTACTGGTTGTCCCTACACATATTCTCGCATTATTTCGAACTTTGGAGTGCTATTTATACTGCGTGGAAGGGTCATGAATCATGATATGCGCGGGCACTAACACAAGTGATGAGTGACATGCGCGTCAATGTTCTAGCAAGCCATGTCTGTAAAGTAAAAACCAATAATTGCAGACAGCAAAAGGCAAAATGACACTTGATATCGGTTGTGCACTCCTTTCTGCATAAAGAAATGAAATTGCCATCTGGCGAGGTAGCTGACAGTCTAAGAGATCCCTGAGTCCAACTGGACATAACTTTTCCTTTGGATTTGCGTAAACTGGATTTAGGATGTTGCCATCAAAAGTAAAGAGGATATTTTTCTTCTGCTTTGTTCTGTTTTGCTTTTATGGTTTCGCTCAATTATTGTAAATAATCGAATTGTATAGGAATTATAAGTAAGAAATAACTATGGCCTCAAGTCCATCTTATATTTTATCAAGAAACTTACGTTACTATTTTATTACATAGATTCTCTTTTAAATTGGCAAAGCAAGCACTTCTATTATGGAGAAAGTTTAGTTGATTGCAAAGGTTATCAATCCTCAAGAGAAAAATGAGTCTCACGAATCATTTATCTATCCATCTATTTGTACAAAATAATTCTCTAATTACCAGGTGTCTTGTAGTAATCATTGTGTCAAATGTTATCAACAATAAATGACCACTTAATGGATTAACTACTATTAAATTATTACTTTTGCATCGAATTACCCCTATAATAATCATATGATAGTGTGACATGTCAATTATTTAACTGTCCTGCGGTAATGAGTGACATATCTTTAATCAGCTCACTTTTAATCTCATGAATGATTGTCTTGTTTGACTTTACACATGTTAAATTACCTCACAAGATAAATTGTAAAAGAATGTCTTTCTTATGACTTTCAAAATAGAACAACAACGAGTCAGGATCGAGCGAAATATAAGTATATTAAAGGTTCTATAGTCAAGGTAGCTAAATGATATTTGTTAATTCGAATTGTATCTTTTATATCAACTCATTATGTCTATTTTCACACCTTTGAATAAAATTATACCATTGGATTTGATTCGAATCTTACCCTCAATCATATAATGTACTTCAATTTCACTAACGAGCAGGACAATGTAAACAAAGGTGTGGGAATAGATCCAAAATCAAAAGATGAACCAATGAAAGTGAAATGGTGGGCATGTAAGGAGGCGGGAGAAGAAAGTTGACCTTAACAATGCCAAATGACATGAAACCCCACTAGACCAATCCGAGAAATATCACAAATTATTAAAAAAAAAGTTCTACTTTTAATATAAAAGTAGATCAACTCCTTACTAGCTAAATTTGCTCAAACTCTAAATAAACCAAAACTAAGTTATACTCTATACGTCCTTATTGGACCAACATAACTTGATTTATTTTAAGATCAAAGCAAACCTCTTTTACAAGACTTTCTGAAAAAATATTAGCAAGTTAGCATCCTCCTTTGCCGTCTTTTTATAGGCCATGTTCTCTAAACCCTTTTTTTTGTATTTCTTTTTGCTCTTATTTTAAATTTTTCTGAAGTTTTCTTAGCTTTTTCTAAATTTTTCCGAGCTTTCTGAACTCTAAAAACTTTTCTTTATAAATCTAAATGTTCTGAACTTTTCTGAAAATAAAATAAAAAAACGAAGCAGAGAACAAAATAATAAATAGTTTTCAATAAAACGACGAGTTTGGTTTATCCGTAGAGTTAGTTACCCAAAAAAGTTCCCCCCTCCCCTTCTCTCTCACTTCACCTCCTTCATCATCATCATAAAAATTAAAAAAAAATAAAAATAAAATAAAAAACACCAACCATATTAACCAAATTCATAAATAAACCAATCATTAGCTCATGATCAAAAAAATAACAGGGTCCAATAATTCACAATTGTAACAACAAACAACAAACAATATTAGCTTAGCAGGAAAAAATGGCGTATAGGAGGAGGCAAGGGGTAAGTCGAGCAGCACAATTCAAGGACGACTTAAACGATGACGACGACGAAGACGATAACAAGAAGAATATTACCAATAATAATAATAATGATAATGGCTCGTTGGCGGCCCGTGCCATGAGGGCCTCCGCGGCCCACAGGGATGCCTCGGCGTATGGGTACGCCTACGCCTCGGCTACACCCTCTTCGTCGAATTCGCCCTCTTCGTCCTCGTCGTCGCCTTTGCCCAATCGTGAGCGATCCCCTTTTCTTTCCTCTAAGGTATATATTTTTTTAGTTCCTGTTTGGCGATCAGGGAGTCTTGGGAGGGAATTGTTTTTTTTTGTATCGTAAAAGTAGACAGAGCCATGTTGGCGCAATTATAGGCAAATTATTAGGTGCTTTCGGGAGCATGTGAAACGACAAAAGGTACAAGAAATCTAAGTGGTTGATCAAAAAGTCTTGGTAGGTTTCGTCTTTTTTTTTTCGTAAAAGTAGACAGAGCCATGCTGGCGCAATAAAGGGATATATATCTTTGATTTAGCTTGCAGGAGCTCGTCAACTTTTATGATGATGTTTTATTGTGTTTGCCAAAAATTGTATTTTTGATTTGTTTGGGAGAGATTGTCTCGTAAAGTAGACAGAGCCATGATGGCCCAATAAAGGGTTATATATCGTTGATTTGACTTGCGGGCAGCTCGGGTTAATTTAGCTTGCAGGGACCTAGTCTACTTTTATGATGATGTTTTCTGATAATTGTGTTTGCCAATAATTGTTTATTTGATTTGTTTGTGGATCTTTAATTGTGTAAATTTATTTGGACCTCAATATTGATCATTTGACCTTTATTGCGTCTTTAATGATTGCAGCTATGTCTATCCATTAGTGTGTCATGTCTTTTGTTTAGTAGCATATTCATTGAATTGAAGATGTTATGATTACAGTTAATCTATTGACTACCGCAATTAAGGGTTCGTTTTAGACTTTTGTATTGGAACATTGGAGCTGATGAGGGAGGGGATATGAGGACGTGAACCTAGAACTATCCTGGGTAGGTTGAGCTCCCAACCGTTGGACCAACCTTGCTCCTCGAGGTGTTACTTTATCTCTAATAGGTTGATCTTTGAAATGTTTACCATTTTATTTAGCTTAAAAGCTTCTTTTATAATTTTTAGATTAAATCTGAGAGAAATTGATGGCCAAAGTGTTGTAGGAAAGTGTTTAACAACATTTATTGTGAAAATGGAAGAAGTATGTCACTTAGAGAAGAGTTTGAGCTTTTGATTGAAATTTTTTTTTTTTTAATAGTTAGAGAAAATTGAACAGAGTTAAGCAAGAATAATGTTATTTAATCAATTCTAGGGTTGTTACACCGGTGTTGCAATTAGACTCCTTTGCACTCACAGATAAATGATAGCATATAGATTAGTTAACTAGTTACAAATAATTGTACCAAAAGAAAAATAGTTAGAAATAAAAATATTTCTGTCTTCTCGTGAAGATGAGTCATAATTTTGGTGCAGTACCAGATGAGAATATTAAGGTTATCTATCTTACTGGTGCAGTAAAGAATCTCATTCGTTGTGACTTCATATGTATTCTGGTTTGACTAAACCAAGATATCCTTTCAATCTGAGAGCACGAAATGAAAGACTCAAATGACTTTGAATATGGTTTTATATCTTTTCGAGAAATTCAACATTGGTGAACTATGCCATTTCTGACGATACCAGTTAGACTTTCTCTCCCAATCGTGTTATGCTGAAAATTCAGTGCAGTTTGGAATGGGAAATGCTTTGGGTTGTACTAAAATTCATGTCACATGTATTGACGTTTTAGCCTGATGTTGCAATATGACTGGTGTAGGGATCAGGTTCTTCCGAGAGTACTTCAATGAAAGACGCAAACAACCCAAAATATGGTTTTTGGGGTATCCTGGCGCAGAAGGCTAAATCTATCCTCGATGACGATGATGACCCGTACGAGTCTTCATCGAGGATGAAGTCAGAACTCCTTGATACAGCCCCTGGTGGTCAGGTGAGCTATTCCCAATAAAAATTCTGTTTATAATTGTAAAACTATGTCATTGTCTGCCATGTGATGTTGGAGATCGCAAGTTTCACTTCCAATGTTATTGTTCCTTATTTCAGCCCTACCAATCCCGTCAATTTCCAGAGAAGGGTACAAAACCGGATAACGCTAATTTGCGGAAACGCCTAGATTCTTTAACTTCCTCTCTTAATAAAATTGGAGATTCACTTGGAAACGCTTTTGAGGTATGTCAATTGGCTCTTTCTGGGTATCATACAATTTTATATGAGAAACCTTATTGCACCTTTTTATTGCTTGCTTCTTGGTCTTCCATGGTCATTATTTTTTGATCGTATGAAAGTGGGGGACAATGGTTGATTGACTCCTTATAGTGATATCCTTCATATTACAGGAAGGTCGCACAAGGGTAGAGCATAGGACTGCAGACATTATTCAAGAGACACGCAATAGGACAGCAGATATCATCCACGAGACGCGCAGTTTCCAAATTAGGAGAAGAGGCGGTGGCGTTTCAGATAACCAGGATCAGGCAACTGTTCTGCAGAATTCGTCATGGCAGCGACCCATGCTTGAGCCTGTGCAAACAAGTCCACTAGCCAACCAAGAAATAAAACTTAAAGCATCTCGCGACGTAAGGTGGCAATATGTGTCGTGTATCGCTTATTATTGCTAAAGATAACCTTTTTAGAAAGCTTTAGGAACTAACCTCACAAAAGAAACATGCCCAGCAGTTAGAAGGGTACCTTATGTATTTAGTGGTAATAATCTAAGAAAGGATAGGTTTTTTAACCCTAGAAAGATGAAAAGCCCAACTTTACCGTAGCCATGGCAAAACATAGACAATGTGCATAGCATTTTTTCCTTATTCGGATACAATGCCCATGGATTATGTTTCCATATTTCTCTATTATCCAATCTGTCAATGATGCTTCTTTTTCTTAATGATGAATAAGGTTTTCTTGAGGTTAAAATCTGAGTCTGACGTCGACTGCCTTGTCTTATGCCCTCTTGCTGGTTTAATTAGTTGCCGTGTATGACTAGATTTATTTGTCACAAACCCTTGTTCTAAAGAGAATCACCTGGTCCTTTCATACCCTTCACAGGTTGCAATGGCTACTGCTGCCAAAGCCAAAGTTCTTCTGCGAGAGCTCAAAACTGTGAAAGCTGATCTGGCCTTTGCAAAGGAACGTTGTGCACAGTTAGAAGAAGAAAATAAGCGACTTCGAGAGAGTCGAGAGAAAGGCGACAACCCTGCTGATGATGATTTGGTATTTCTTCTATCCCTGTAGTGGACCAAGATGTTTGAGCAAGACCTTGCTTAGGAAGATCTTTAGATTTTCATCTTATTGTTTCCTTGTCTTCGCAAAAGAAACTTCAGAAAGGTGTCGGTTGGGAATATTAAAGCTCTTTATTCTTTCTTCTTCTTCTTACTTTTTGCTTTTTGCATAGCGGGAGGGGGGGAGTTTGAGCTGTATGGAGAATTCTTATGCCAAATTTCTGATCATATGCTTCTGTATTTATCAGATACGACTTCAGCTGGAAACGCTTTTGGCAGAGAAGGCTCGTCTAGCTCATGAGAATTCTATATATGCACGTGAGAACCGGTTTCTGAGGGAAATTGTTGAATATCATCAACTAACAATGCAGGACATCATCTATTTCGATGAGGGTGCTGAAGAAGTTACAGAAGTTTACCCCATCTCTATTGATGATACCAACACGCTCTCTGTTACTCCTACATCACCAATATCCCCAAATTTTCTGCCGGAGGTCTCTGCCCTTGGCTTACAGCCAGAAATGGAAGAACATACAAGAGAAGATCGATCACCCTCACCACCTAAGGTTTGTGCAACACCAGATAGGACCGAATCCTTGGAAGCTCCAACTTCATCATGTATACTAGCAGAAGAAGACACATCAACTTCTTGTAACATCCAACCATCATCCGATGTCGTGGCTGAAATAAGAGAATGATCCCAGTTTCTTTGGCTTAGATTAAACTTCTGTAACTGTATCCTTGTGGATGTTTTGTGTGGGTGTAGATACTACACTTTCTTTTTCTTAAACCATTCTTTGGGAGGGGTTGTGTTTTTACAGTTGTCCCTGCTTTGTCTAATAATGTATCTGATGTAGCAGTAATTCTTCATTCTTTGTAAAAGAGCTTGATATGGTTGGACATACAAATTGAGTACAGGATTGTCAAATGTTTTCTTTGTTTTTCCTAAAGGGTGATCTGCTCCCCCTGAGTTTTAGATCTAATCTTATGTGAGAGCACATCTGCACATGTAGGCGACTTTGGACATCGGATGAGCTGGCTGGTCACGTCTTAGCTAACATAACCAAATGGATTGTACATAATTGTTGTCACGCTATTTAACACCAATGCATATTCTCTTACATACAAATAGTGAGGCATTCCACACAACACGACTTCTCATCATTGGTATTACCAAATTAGGACTAATGTATTTGGAAATAGACAGTCTGTCCTCAGAACTGATTCCGAACAATTAATATCAAACATTTTGCTGAAACCAAACACCACACTTAGTTATTAGAGAGAACTGATTGGCAAAAAAAAAGACATTCCCATGAGAAAACTTCCATTACTGGAGATTGCACAGTTGTATACAATGCAGACATTCTCTACAAATTTACGAGCTATCATAGATACAAGTAGATGTTTCAGAATACAACATATAAACAGAGATCTTGTCAGTTATGAGCCACTAGTTCTGAATAAAATCCTGCAGTCAACAATCAGCAGCGCATATTAACTGCAGCACTTTTAGGCATTGTGAAATGGGCTCTGTTGTGATTCGCATTAAGAAGAATCAAGGATTTAAAGAAGAAAACTCCTTGCTTAGAACAGCTGGAAAAACAGACTCGTCGAACCATCCCCAAAAGATTTTAGATCGGCAGGCTTCACCAACGCTCGACATAGAGGGCATGTTCTTTCCCTCTCAAACCTGAAAAAACACAGCTGGGTTAGTGTTCAAATCGCCTAGGCTGCCCAGTGGCACAAAGGATTGTCATATCTATACTACATCAATACTCCAGTAAGAATTCAGAGTTGCATTCCCTATAAAAAAAATACACTATTCTATGGGATGCTCTTTACAAACTTACTCACTGTCTCTGCTTCTATTAAAGAACAAGAATGGTAAAAACCAACTTATGTGGCAGCACTGTAAGAATTCAGAGTTGCATTCCCTATAAAAAAGTACACTTCTCTATGGGATGCTCTTTACAAACTTCGTCACTGTCTCTGCTTCTACTAAAGAACAAGAATGGTAAAAACCAACTTATGTGGCAGCACTGTTTCATTTTAAAATATCATCCATACTTGAAGAAGCACTTAGTTACACCAGACAACTATGATCATTGAAGACATGCTTTAGATATAATATGATGAACTGTTCGAAACAATGTTTCCTGATTAATAATTAAGAAACTGCAGGTAAAAAATTGGATAACAAAGTGAAACTTAAGAAATCTAACTATTTCATCTAAAAGACAGTTATGTAAAAAGGTGTAACTTCTGTAGGAGGAACCGCTCCAGTTATCAAAGACAGGCAACGACAAAAGCAAAAGATGGTTCCTTTTTTAATTCGACTCAATCACATCCATTGGACGCCAAATTATGCAAGGAGACATTGCATTTACTAATCGAATTGAAGGGTGATAGAAAATTGGTCTATTTCCGGCATCATAAAAGTCCAAAATGATTCAGTAAACACGAAAGCAAAAAAAAAAGTCCACAAACTGATACACCAAGTCAATTCTGGTCTTGACCAAGTGGGTATTACTAAATCCTGTTATGTTGCTCCCCAGTTTGAATCTTACACCACCATAAGATGTCTAAGATGGTTTTTACCTCCCTGATAGATCGATTTTAATTTTTCTGTGCAAATATGCAGCCAGCCGTATACCTCCTGCCCGC
Organism: Corrigiola litoralis; assembly: GCA_901111285.1. Taxonomy (NCBI): domain Eukaryota; kingdom Viridiplantae; phylum Streptophyta; class Magnoliopsida; order Caryophyllales; family Caryophyllaceae; genus Corrigiola; species Corrigiola litoralis. The sequence goes on from CAAKMY010037311.1 coordinate 15,269, forward strand.
CATCCCCCACGGCACCGCCACCACGGACCAGTTTTCAAACAACTAATGACAGCTAACGTAAGTCAATTCTGGTCTTGACCAAGTGGGTATTACTAAATCCTGTTATGTTGCTCCCCAGTTTGAGTCTTACACCACCATGGGATGTCTAAGATGGTTTTTACCTCCCTGATAGATCGATTTTTATTTTTCTGTGCAAATATGCAGCCAGCCGCATACCTCCTGCCCGCCATCCCCCACGGCACCGCCACCACGGACCAGTTTTCAAACAACTAATGACAGCTAACGTCCACCAATTTATCTTCTCGAGGTGCCACCTCTAGTCTCCCTTGTGACACTCCGAATACCATCTGATGCCTCACCTAGTATACAGAAACCTACTGCAGCATACGCTATATACTCAACTACACAACTGAACACAGTATTCGCCAAATTAGGTTCTCTTGCTTAAGTAACGTTGTACAATCTATCATCCTTGTACCCTGATTCTGAGGAAATAAACTTAATTTATTGCCATTGTTTCAACATGGCACAAAACCCTTGAACAAAGAGTAAAGAGAACATTAAGCAGGAAAATATTATCGCTCCTGAAAACTTGACAAACAGTTTTAGCCAATGAACAGGCCAAACAGAGATTAATTTTTTAGGGAAGAGTAACGTCATTTGACCAATCAGCAGTTCACCACTACCTTAGTCTGTCTCTGTGGAGGAACAGCCCTAAAGACACAAATGAGGAAAAGAACAAAAAAAAAGTGGATCTCGCTTCTCAATGAAAACCATCAGTTCACTCCCTATCTTACGAAAACAAAATAACGAACAGCAAAAAGTGAATGTACTGAAAATAGCTGATGTAAAGGACGATGTTCAGTAAAATATTAGGACATTCACTTTTTGCGTTACCTCGTTAGATTGAACGTAATAAATTCCAATTTTAAATGACAAACAAAAACGATACCCTCAAAACATAATAGCCGTCAAATATCACAAAGATTACAGTAGAGACTATTTAACTTATAGCTCCTACTTTAGAAGCATCCAGCACACCCAGACTAATCACCCTGCCCAACTTCCCCCTTCTTTTTGGGAGAGATTCTAGAGAAAATGGCATCCAGCCTTATGGATCCGACATGTTTAAAGAAAGAGGAGATGTTTTATCTCGAAGAAAAGTTTTAAGAAGGGAAATTAATTTACTGCAACCCTAGCCTGTGCATCAGCTGAAACACTATTACATTTACCAACCTTCTTAGGATAGTGATAGCTTTCACCCTCACCAATGGGAATACTCCCTAGGTTTCAGAGAGGCAGACACATATACAATGTGATACGGGTACAATACGGACACGTGGACACGGAAACTCTAAAATATAGGACACTGGAACACGGTTATTATTATTAAATGGTATTAATTCGAGTAAAAAAATAATAATATAATAAGAATACATGTAAATTTTATGAAAGTCAACCTAAACCTATTACTATGAATTAATGAAATGTAAGTTCTATCATTACTATGGTCATTAAGTATTAGTGTATTAGTAAATTGACCTTACCAAGCGGTATAGTTCATAATGGATTAAATATAAATATATACATTCTAGATAAAAATTATCATATATCTAATTTGTGCTTTAGGAGTGTCCATTACATATTCTAGGAGTGTCAAAAGTGTGTCATGATAAAGAAAATTCATATATAACAGTACACAATTTTTGTGTGTCTTAACATGTATATCTTCGTATCCGTATCCGAGACCGCTTACGACACGAGTACGCTGCCTAGGAAAAGTGTATGTGCTTCCCAGAATACTACCGCTGCTATGTAACACCAACTAGGGGTGCGGCAAAGTAGCATCACAGGCTTGTGACACAACTTCGATCCTCACCAATGAGGTAATATCATTGTTGAATTACAACACAACAAAAGAGTGCAGCAAAGTAGCATAACTACTGCTTTTCCACTTTTACTACAACAAAAAGAAATGCTAACCCAGACACCAGAGCCAAGTTTTTCTTTCAAAGACTCAAGCCTACAAGTTTTTCAGTTTAAATTATATCTGTTTGGTGCGCTTGCTTTGGAGACTACCATATGCAAGATATCTAGTACTTTTGAAATGCTTTCTTTGGTTGTGTGCTTGAGTGTACAATACTGTACATATATATAGCATATTGGAAAGAGAAAACACTGTAACTGGCAATAGAAGAATTATAACAACTTAGTTATTCAAAAGCACTAAGGCATAAAAGTAGCAGTTAACAATAACAACTCACCACTCTGAGACACAATCTTCACAAAATATGTGTTTACAGCGAAGTAGAATTGGGGCATGCATCTTCTCCTGGCATATAGCACACATATCCCCCGCTGCGGTGACCTACATTGGAACATTGGCCGTTATCAATTATATAACATCAATATATGAAAACAGGCAGTGCTTATATTGCAGCTCCAGTGCCTCCTACCCCCATGTCCTATTTACTTCTTTAAGTTAGGAATGTGAGGTATGGCAGAGATCAAAGCTATGCTAAAAATATGCCCATTTGATGACCATAAGCAGCCAGTAAGTGAATACAAAAATATTAACAGCACACTATCCCTCACTCTTGAATTTGCAGATGTTTCAATTACATAAATAACCAAAGGCCACTGGTCGAAGACATAAGGGTGCACTTCATTAGTTATTAATGTCATTCTATGTTTTCTTAACATACAGTTAGGTTGACGGTGAAACACAAAGGAGGGTGGCAGTACTCTACAACTAGAGTTGAGACTCTGACAAGTTGAGAGCAATAAGAGTGCCTCTAAATAAAACAAATAATTCACAAGCAGGTAAGTTTGAGCATCTGAACATAAACACGCAGAAGAAATCTGAGTATAAGCACTTGGGAAATGGCAACCAGATCATGAGGACGGATCTTCATACTGGAAGCGCAAGCCAAATTCAAACATGCACTCTCCAAAATGCTCAAGAAGAGAACAGTGAAGGGTAAAAACTAAAGAGTCTTTAAAGGTGTATTGAGGGAAAGTAGTGCCAAACAGAGACCAAGATGAAAAAGAAAATTTATTATGGAAACAAGTAAATCAGGCCTCCATGAAATATTGGTTGAGAGTTGTCTGAAACATTCACATGCTATGATTTGATAACAAGATATCCATTTCAAAAAAATTGCATGATTAGACAATACCTGCTCTGAAGTAGCATAAGCCCCATAATGGACCTCTTTGCGTGATAATGCCTTAATTGCAGTGAAAAATGATTGGACCTGGATAATTAAAACAGAAAAGTAATTGAGACACAGTTTGAAGGATGCGTTGAAGCATATAGAATATATTACACCAGAATTCAGAAGAAAAACCTTTTCCACAACAGAGGTGAGCTTAAACGTCAAATATAATCCAGTCATTAGTGACGAAAAGAGGCTTCCATATTCCTTGTTCAGGAAGAACCTGTACCAAACTGGAGTTGGCAGCAAAGCACGATATAGTAGCAATAGATACTCCACCAGAGTCAACATTTGCCCCTAAAAGAAGAAAAAAAAAGTTAGGAAGCTTGTATTTGAACAGAAAGCCTTCTTGGACTTCTGAAATGTATGAATCTGAAAAAGTATGCAGCATACTCTACCTGCCTACGGTAATTTCTTCCTCTGCTATTCTTGTAATACATAAGTAGCATGCACTTGAAGATCATTGATGCCTGTCGGGCCAAGGTATCTAAAACAGAACCAAAAGTATCAGTTTTCCAACACAGTAAAGACACAAATTGCAAGTAACAAAGGTACTCTATGATAGCCTAATACAAAGCAAATATTTACAACTGACAATGACCAGAGAAGTAAAGTACATAGAGATAAAAGTCAGCCTAATCACTAAGCAATCAAAGAGCAAGGACAAATGAGAACTAAAATGACAGATCCTCTAAAATCTAGACAAAGACAAAAAGAGATTATTCCGTAATCCCTATAATAACACACTGACACCACAGAAACATAAAGCCATCTTTATAAGAGCACAATCTACCTAGACTAGACATCTGTTTCCGTGATTCACAGGGTTTGTAACGAACATTTAAATCCCTTGAAGCTTCAAAAAGATTCTTCTCTGACCTAAACCTAAAGCGGCCAAAATATAAGGGTCTGCAAAATCTGAACACTCCCAACTGAGCAAGAACAGGTAATGTCTACCAAGAGGCCAAGACTCCTATAACAGAAGGTAACGGAGAAAACCACAGAAACCAATATGCAAGCACATTGTACCAGCGATGGCTAAAGATAATGACATGCCTAAAAATTGTGTGGTGTTGATATATGTGATTGGTAGACAGAGATTGAGGAGAAGGATGATACCAGCTTAAGTCAGTGATATATTTTTGTCAAAACTAATCATAAAGACACTTTACTCTTCACGCAGAGCACATGCTACATCCACTCCAAGATTTGTAATAAAGCAAATCTGGCAAGTAATGTACTTGCAACTCCAGTAGGGACCCTCAAAAGTAAAAAGAGAAAGAAAGACCCTACAAAATAAACTTCCTTGCATCGTCACAGGCATGTGAGCCACTGAGGTCATGCCTAGATTTATAATGATCTTTCCCATATGAATAACTCAGTTATGCAGTTGCTGAGTAACATTAAGTACAGGGGTAACAAGAACACCTGAGACTCAGATTTCATAAAATCTAACCTTAAACAATAAACACACCAGAAGCTGCTTCACCACAGGAAAAATCTTACTGCATAAATCACTTGTCCTGATTTTCTCGATACAAAATGAATAAGATAAAGCAAAAGAGAGCACGCACCATTGACCATGATGATAAACACAGCATGCCAGAAAGGAGGAATCTCTTTTGGAGGAAGCATAATCAGTGGGTACAGAAGGTCATCATTCCGGTACCACCAGTAAACAGCAGCAACATGAACTGTGAACCCAACGCAAATGGCAACCAGGATAGGCATCTTCCTCTCTCCCTGCACAACATGAATAATGGCCAGACATACAAGATGACTTATTGAGTAGCAAGGAACAAAAAGCAGCATACCGGGCAACTAGTTAAACTTTGGTCATGAATGAAGTAAAAAGTAGAAAATTTCAAGTACCTTTAGAGCAGTTTGCTTACGGAGGATGTCATTTGACTTGAACATGACAACAGCAATCCAAATTGTGACAAAGAAGCCTGTGTGTTTGAACAGAAACAAAACACCAACAATTAAAGATCGGAAATCTGACATATGGTCCCATTGGAACCCAAACTGTGAAAACCTTACTCTACTAAGCACACAGCAACAACAGAGATGATGTCGAGCAAAATCATAGGCTTGTTGAAAAACAACATGCATAAAGGTAGAGAAATAGAGAGAGAAATCCACGATTATTTTCAGTACCAAAGTCTCCACATATTGTATCCCCACACTAAAACCTCTTCACTCTTAGAATGATGAAACGAAACTAAAATCTTACAGTCACCGACAGCAACAATATAGCCAAAAAGGACTGCATACATCTTACCAACTGATACAAGCATCAATAAATTTTCAAAATATCGGGTTGCACAAAACAATTAGTACAAACAAGAAATATGAAAGTTTAAAGGACTACTACAATTCATATACACTACAGCAATCGACAACCAACAGCAAAAACCTAGAAAATCATTTTAAAAAGTCACAGACAAATAAAGAGACTAAGCTATAACCGCCGAAGTTACAACTAACAAATACAAACAGTTCATGAGCCAGCATCTATCCAAAACGATCAACAACGACAATAATAAAAGAGGCCAACTAGAGAAAGTCGATACCTTGCAAATGCTGGCGAATGAAGACAACGAGCAGAAGCAACGAAAACGGAAGGACCTGCTCAAGCCACCTCGCAATCTGCTGCATATCATACCTCTGATAACTCCCATCCCGATTATTCCCACCACTACCACCACTCCCATCCGCAGCCTCAGCATCCGTGCTCGCACTCGAGTACTGCCCACCCCCATCCCCACCACCACTCCCCCCTCCCCTCT
>CAAKMY010037312.1:0-16578 GCA_901111285.1 Corrigiola litoralis
GGGGGGGGGGTTGGTTCTTAAGCTTCAGGAAATCTGGCGTCTCAGTTTCATCAGAGCTTACATACTTTGTTTGGAGGTCTCTTATGCCTAAGTAGAAAATACAGAAGGGATTCCAACGACAAGGGTGTTTTACATGTTACCTGTATTGTAACGCATGGGCAAGTACACAAAAATAGCCCCTATAAGTCTATAACTAATATACAAAAATAGCCACTATAATTTCCTCTAATTTAAAACTTTGTTTGGAGGTCTTTTATGCCTGAGGAATATGCAGAAGGGCGTCGAACGACAAGGGTGTTTTACATGTTGTCTGTATTGAAAGCAGGAGGAAGTATACAAAATCAACCCTTAAGTTCTTTTGAACTTCTTTGCTTGGTTCTAGACATCGTCTGTGTTGCCTCAACAGCTTCTCCTATTGTGCTTAGCCAATTCACATTGTGATTGAAATTTTGACTATGATTCAAAGAGTGAGCGTTGTTTGTGAAGAATACTGATTGGTTGAACGGCCATGCCAGCTTGAAGTTGTAACTTGTGAGGGTCTAAGAACCTTAGATTGACACTTTACAAGTGGTACCTTCAGCCTTAATGTCTTCTCCTTTTAGCTCTCAGTTTTTCTGATACACTCTTTTATCCCTATGAACATAATCACCATTGCTTGATTGACCTTTGATATACAGCAAAGTTAGTCTAGTTTCTTGAAGATATGTATGTTAAAGGGCAAAGTAAACTTCGTAGTTCTTGCCCTTGGCCTGAATATATAAATTATAGAGCTCCACTTAAGCTGGAAAGGGTCATCTAATAGTGTCTCATCCTTACAATTGGTTGAAATTTATTCCTTTCGGCTGTAAATTAGGCTAGATCTGCTCTTCTGATTCTGTTTACTTCTACGGTTCTACCTTTATGGAGCAGATTAGTATTGTAGAGAAGACTAAGTAGCTTATGTTCATCCTCAGATTACCTGCTGTACTTGACTATTGTAGTTGCTATTGTAGTCAGACTTTGCTGCCACTTGCCTTTGCTCTTTCTGTGTTGTGCATGCATGCTAAGATTATAACATTCTAGTGTCGTACAAGTGTGCTCACTCATCTGTTCTTATGTGTTGTATAAACATGCTAAGATTATTCTATGAGCTATAAAATGTTATGCTTATGAATGCTAAACACTTGCCGGTTTCATGTAACCTTGATGCTTTTTTTAATATTTTGCTTTAAAATCCAATAGTGATGTAAGATACTTCCTGTCTGATACTTCTTCTTTCTATCACCAAATTTTTAGGTAAGGTTCGCCTTATAATGTCAGGAGAAAGTACCTCCAATATTTCCTTTGAAGATTTGCGTAAGTTCTGCTCTTCCTAGATTTTATTTATTTAACTTGTACATTTTATTTTTTAGATCAACTGTGATAGAAGGATTTTAATGTTGTATCTGTAACGTGCTTGTTTCCTGATTTTGACAGTCATTCCATTATTGCAATTCACATGCCTTCTTCCTATTGGCAGGTGAAGGGCTTCTGTGAGATCAAATAGGAGACTTTTGGTGGAGATCTAACTATTGTGGTGCTTGTCCTGCTAAAGCTTCACTATTTGTAAGATAGATGTATAAACTTTAGGTCCAGTATCTTGTAACTCTTGACAATGTTTTAGTTAAATGTAACTTATTTCAATATTTCTTTATACTATCTTCTGTTTTTCCATTCTGCTGAAATTCACAAATCAATTGGAGTAGATTTTAGGGATGGAATGTCAACTGTGCGATATTCTTTTGAGTTATAGGCTATGATTAGTGATAGCTTGCTTAAGAAGCTTAGCTTATTTCTTGGTTGGGTCCTGAAGCTCATTAAGGAGCCAGGATGAGTGAGGCGGATTTAGGCTCAACTGCTCAAGCATGCTGGTTGCTTCACATTAGCTAGTCTTGGTAGGTGCCAGGTGAATTCTTGTTTGCTTTGCGCCCTGTGGCAAGGTGTTAGTCTTTGGCTTGGAGGTTTTGGGTTGAGGTTTAATTTCGGCCCTTAGTGGTCGTTCGTAACTCTTTGTCAAGTTATGTTTCTCTTGTTTGAGGGTGACGATATGGTTGCCATTGAGCTTCCAAGACCTACCTCCTTTGTCATGTACATTATATTTCTATCTTGAACTTAGGAGGATTCTAGGTTTTGCTTCTTGGGTTCATCACAAGCTTGACTTTAGTATTGTTTTTGGGTATTATTTGAATTTAAAACTCGTGCATTTTTCGATAGCCTCCTAGGTTGCTGGAGAAAGTTAAACTTGCTTAGTCAATGACTAGTATATGACCCATAGTTGGTTTCTTTGGGTTTCAGCTTTCTCTCATTAGAATTTTATAAGACATGGTATCGAAGAAAGAAAATATTGCTGGTAAGAAATTACGTGGATTTTTTGACTAAGTACATAACCATTCGATAGTGGAGTAGTAAACTAGTACGGACTGATATGTAAATTTTAGAATTCTAAAAAACTTTGTTTCTACTAGCCCTTGAACCCCTGATTTGATGTTTTGAGAGTGATTCTGATTAATTATCAAGTGCTTAACTCTCCTTAAATCTAGTCTACATAACTATTGTTGACCTCATATAACTATTGTTCTGAGGCTAACTTCATATAAATATTGTTGTTGACTACTGCTCTTATTATTAATATTATTTTTCAATGAAGAGTAGAATATTTTATCTCCATTAAGTAATATTTTTTGCCACATTCTAGTAAAAAGCAAAATAAACTTTTTTGTTATTGCTAATTACACTATTTTTTACTAAACAGCCATATATACATTGGATGAATTAAATTCTCTTTTACTTAATAGGAAACATTTTTGGAGGAGATTGTTTTTTAGGCCAAATGTGGTAATATTTGTCACAATTTGAGAAAATTCAGATAAGGAAGGTGATACGCCAACGATTTCTTATTCTACTTACCAGATACTATAAATTTTCCTACTTTGATTCCAAACTTATTAACAAATTGCATATATTATTCTACTTTATATTCTTGTTTCACTTTTTTTTTTTTACACCAGAACTTACTCTTCATCCCCTCATTTACAAAACACAAATTTCAAATATGGCCACTCTATTTTAAGAAACCAATGTTTCCATCCTCTATATATATATACCTCATTCCTTCTTGACCCAAGACACACATAGCAACATTCTTCAGGTTTTCGGGCCACTATGACAAGGAGCAAGGTGAAGCTTGAGTTCATACCAAATGACTCAGCTAGAAAGGCAACTTTCAAAAAGAGAAAGAAGGGCCTGCTAAAGAAGGTAGACGAGCTCACCACCCTATGCGGTGTTGATGCTTGTGCTATCATCTATAGCCCTTATGAGTCCCGACCTGTGGTTTGGCCTAGCGTGACAGGAGCTCGGCAGGTGCTGTCGAGGTTCATGAGCCTCCCCGAGGAGGATCAAGAGAAAAAGATGCTGGACCAGGAGGCTTATTTGAGGCAACGAGTCGTCAAGGCGAGCCAGCAGTTAGAGAAGCTGAAATGTGAGAATCAAGAGAGGGAGATGAATGAGCTCATGTTCCAGTGCCTCAATGGTACGAGAAGTTTGGAGAGTCTGGACTTGAAGGATACTATGGAGCTCTGCAAGGTGGCTGATAAGACATTGGACGACATCTCTAAGAGGATTGAGCACTTGAAGAAACAAAAAGAGGAGACTTCGCATGAAAAAGAGGTTGCCCCTGAATGAAAAGAACTCTTTGTGATGTAATAATGGTCGTAACCACATGATACCAAAGATTTTTGATGAGTGTTAGCTATCGATTTGGTAATATGCTTGTCAAATGTTTTTATCTATGATCATGATGAATGTTATATGCTGGTATCATTCTTATGAATCAATCAGCCAAATTGTGAACCATATTTGTCTTTGTTTATGTCAATCACCACGCGTTCGTTACTTAATTACTTCCTATGTCCCAAACATTGTTAGAAACATTGATTTGTTGGCTAATTTGTATGGTCAAGTTTCACTTTCTAAGCACTAATTAGTACTACTAGTTACTCTGAATCGGATTATTGATGGGTTTTCTTGTAGTTCTTATTGAGAACCACATGCTGATCATTGTAAATTGGTGTAATTATTACTTGTTTATCTTGAGGCAGAACGTCATGGAGTATTGCTGCACAATGCATTTCACAGGAAATTTTAGCATAAATGCTTTGTTGATCAAGCACAATCTTGTCCAAGGAGACCATAACATCTGAACAGCTAGTCTTGGGAGAGACCGTCTACTTTTATTATAAAAGTAGACAAGTCATGCTGGCCTAATAAAGACGTATAAATTTACAGCTATTTTGGGCCTGTAGGTAGCTTAAGAAAATTTACCTAGTAAAGAATTGATCTATTTTTATAATAAAAATAGACGGTCTTCTCTAATAATTTGTGATATCTGAAAGAAGTCCCCTGCAACACTCCTGCCAATATTGCTAGCACAAATTCTCTGCTTAAACCACTGCATCTTTTATATTTTGATATGGTCAAATTATTTCCATATCTTAACCTATAAAATTTCTCTAAAAAATATCTAGAAAGTTAAATTTTGCAACTTTGACGCTCAATTACAATTGACAGTCCAATGACACAAGTGTCAGTGGACATTACATTATTATCTACTTCACCACCAGAGAGGTGGAGGTTAAATGTCACAGTTATGCTTGGCGAAATTAACATGCTCATTAACTCATTATCATTCTCTTGTATTCTCCTCCCAATATTCCCACCAGAGTCAGAGAGGTCAGAGACGGCGATGGAGTTGACGAAAATTGCGCCTTCGAGGTGAGCTTGAGGAGGAACATGAGGAGTTGAGTGGGCTTCGTTTCTGCTTCGAGTCGTTGATTACTGAGTATGAGTTGAAGAATTCTGTTATGAGCGCGGGAAATTTATAAGGAGGGAAATGGGGTGAGATTGAATTTCGGCCGTTGGATTGTCCCCCTCATTGGATGATCGGATGGTTGGTGTTGTTGTAGTCAAAGTTTGTTATAGGCGTAACAGAATTTGAGTAACTATTACTTATTTACTTAACTAGCATTTTACATTTTCTAAAAGAAGAATAATCCTTTTTCATTTGAAACGCTTGTAAATAGAATACACAAATCATTGAGGGTGAGAATAAACTTAGTTACCATTTGTAATTTCACATGATTTTTCAACTAAATTATATGATTAATGTTTACCTTTTAAAATATTAAATTTGGGCAAGGCCGGGTCATACTAAATTAACTAGCAATACAAGGGTTTAAAACTCGTATATTTTCTTCTAAGTGGCGTGGAAACCTATAGCCGCTATCCTTTTGATGCATTAGTAAACCCCTCATATGACCCTAGTGTTTAAAAATAGTTTTAACTTAACACTATCTGCATTTTTCGACTGTGGTTCCCTCTTAAATTAATACGAAAATGTTTTTTTTTTTGGGTCTGGTATGTGTATACAAACTACAAAGTCGCTAATAAGAATGTAACCCTCAATCTCATGATTGGGATAAGAGAGTACTAACCATTTGAGCTATTTTTTTTTCTTAACTAATACTAAAATGATTGTTAATGGTAATTATGGCTGTGTCAACTTGCATCAGATCAGATCTTCTCAAAATTAATATAGATCACTTTAGATTCAGCTAATCATCTAAAACCCAAAGTTTATCTTTGATCTCTAATTCATTTGGAAATTGCAACTAGAAGCTGTTTTCTTTCAACATTTTACTGTGTTTGACCTTGCCCATTTTGCCATAATCATCATTTGAGTCCTTTTCCTACTGTTTTTGCTAAAGTTTGATAGAAAAACCTTCAAAGATTGTAGCTTTTTGAGCTTATGCTGAATTGGGTAGTGCTTGATTTGGTTGTTCTAGTGTAGGATCACTAGACAGAGCTATATTCCACTGGTGTTGTCTTTGAGCTCCAGATGATCAATTATTGTTTGATGAAATGCCTGAGAGAAAAAGGAGCTTAATGTGATGATGGATGGGTTGAATTCTATTAGTAGCATTGTTAGTAGGAGTTTGAAGTCTGCTTGGGTGCTGAGAAGTCGTATCCAAGTGGTGGCAATTGGGGTTGTTTTAGTTTTGGGGTGTACATTGTATGTGAGTCTTGGAACGAGTAGCAAACGGCTAATTGGTTCATCGAAAGAGTGTCAAATTCCTGCCATTTACAACTTTGGTGACTCTAATTCTGATACTGGTTCTGTCTCGGCTGCATTTGGTCGCGTCCCTTATCCGAATGGTGTGTCATTTTTTGGTAAACCTTCTGGGAGGTACTGTGATGGGAGGCTGATCATTGATTTCATTGGTGAGTAGGTGCTGAACTCATTAATAAAGGTCATATTTTCTAACAAGAAAGCATTTAGCATGATATTTCTATGTGTGATTAGTCTCAGTTACGAGTTTTCTACCTTGTTCTCTGTTTGTTATGATAATGATGGTGTGTTCAATTGTTTCAGTAAGCATGTGTACATGATAACTGGCCAATGGACTTGACTGCTAGTTTGATTGTGTTGTTAATAATGCGATTGATTTCTTTGGAGCGTTAGTATCGACATCGGCTACATTGTTCCTGATTACTACTTTTAGTTTTAATCTTGTAGCTTTACCTTGTGGATTTCATGTGAGGCTGCATACTTGCTCAAGATTAAGGTGGAAAGTGACCTTGTTTTCTACTTCTTACAGAGACAGAGAGTAGAAGTATGTCTGTCTATTGTGTGATATTTTGATCTGTCCAATGTCTTGGCTCATATTCCATTATTATACTCGCAGCTGAGAAGTTAAGATTGCCGTACTTGAGTGCATATTTGGATTCATTTCGAGCCAACTTTCAGCATGGTGCAGACTTTGCTGCAAGCGGGACTACAATTCAGCATGTTGATGGGAAGCTGTATGGAAGTGGTCTTAATCCTCTTTCCCTTGACGTACAGCTTTTGCAGTTTGAAGACTTGAAAGAGCGTACTAAGGAGCTATATGGAGAAAATGACATTCATCATGCATTAGCAGCTACTGGGACTAGTGAGCTATACGAGCAAGGTTCGGTTACACTGTTTGAAAATTTTGTGCTCTAGATGGACGTCATTGAGGCTCAGACATCTTATTGCTGGCTTTCGGTTTTCAGATAATACTATGATTAAAAGCCGGTCGCCCAGACTTAATGACTTCTCAAAGGCTCTATATACTTTTGATATTGGGCAAAATGACATCCATCATGCATTAGATACTGGGACAGAGGAACAAGCCCGTCAATCTGTTCCTGAGCTCATTAATCAGTTTGCATTGGCCATAAAGGTAACTGATGATTTTAACCTGTGCAGTGTTTTTATCCCCTTTATTTACTCCTTTAGTTTTTAGTCCTCTGTGGTATTCTTTGTGGTTGATACTCTTGATTTGGTGAAAGGCCATCAAGTAGGTAATCTACACAATCTATAGTAGCAACAGATAAGTTACATTTGGTTGGCTTTGTTGCTAGTAATAAGTAGCAGTATTGGCTAGTAGGTTTCTATACTTAATTTATCATGCGTTGGAAGCCACTAACTATAAGCTTTTAAGGATGAGAACTGCAGACATGTTTTCCACACTTTTAGGACTACATGCTTAATTTAAGCAATAGTTTTCTACTTTTCTTGTGTAAAACCTAAGGCCTATAAAAGGCCTATGTTATTTCATGGTCACATGTGAAAGGCCTATGCTATGTCATGGTTAAATGGGAAAGTTTGAAGTCATTTTCCATTTTTTATTCCTTCCCCTAACATGTGTCGTATAAGAGCTCTTGATTGACCGAGGAAGGCAAGGCGAGTAGCCACGATTGGTCCATAATGGGCCAAATAAAGAGTACAGCACAAGAAAGAGAGCAATGCAGAAGTTGCAAAACATCACAACCTCATTCATTGACAGAAAGGTTTATAGCAAAAAAACATATATCAGGTTGTCCTCCTTTTGTTTCCTGGCAGAGGGAAGGAGAGTCATGATTAGAGAGAAACTGTTGTGCAAATTGGTACAACAACAAATAGGGACTAAAATCAAAACCTATGGAGCCACATTCAAAATTTAAGATGTGAATTTCCATGGCAACCAATGGAGTTCAATCCATTTAGCTAACCCCCCATGAGCGGAGGCTTAATTTGAATTCATTTAGTATAATTTAGTCACCTAAAAAATGGTTTTTTTTATTCCTCTGGTCCTCCTCTGATGTTTATACCACCCTATCTCTGACAAGGACAAACTCTGTCTATCTATTTCTGGTCTCCTAATCACTTTCATTTCGAAAAAACCTGGGTATATACTAAGATGCGTGGTGCCAGACCGTTAAGAATGTTTATGTTCGCTTTGATTCAGTCTGGCTCTGTGTAGATGTGTTTTTATTCTTGGACATATAAGATCACTGGAACCTACTTCTGTTTCCAGTTGTTTAGGTGTTGCGAAGCTTTTGCTTATCCACCTGGATTTTTTTTTTCTTGTTTACCATCAATACCAGATTTTGTCCTTGCATAGGACCATGTTTCAATAGAACTTAACCTTTCTTCCTATCAGAAACTCTACCAACAAGGAGCAAGGACATTTTGGGTCCATAACACTGGCCCTATTGGTTGTTTGCCATATTTGCTGGTGAAATATCCCCCAAAGCTTGGGAATGTTGATGAAGCTGGTTGCATTAAGTCTTACAATGAGGTGGCTAAAGAGTTCAACAGGCAGCTCAAGAGCATGATATCTAAGTTGCGGACTGAACTTCAGGGTTCCCTTCTTGGATTTGTGGACATTTTCTCAGCTAAATACGCTCTTATTAGTGAAGCAAAGAAACATGGTGAGACCTGTAACTTATGTCACCCTTATCTGATGTTACATTTAGTATATTGTTGTTGGCTAATGTAACCATTTTAGTGTAAATCTTCAAGCCTTCCCTTCTTCTGACGTATACATGGCATAAGTTATGTCTCATTCAGGATCTGGTCCTGCCTGCTGCGCAAAACATAGAATACTTCAAAATAAGAGTCGCTTACTTTCAGTTTGTATGTTGCACCTGATAGAGTGAATTGTTTTATACTTGTAGGTTTTCTTGATCCACTTGGATACTGCTGCAAGCATCCTACGAACACTCGTCTGCATTGTTGGAACAAAGAAACAATCAATGACACTGTGGTTTATGCAACTTCTTGCAATAATCCATCGGAATACATCAGTTGGGATAGCATACATTATACTGAGACCGCAAACAGATGGGTTGCTAACCGACTTGTGGATGGCTCTCTTGCTGACCCTCCGGTCCCCCTCACAAGTTTATGCAGATAGCCTGTTCCAATTGAATAGGTTGTCTGTGTTTTTCCCTCCGTCTCTCTTCCTCTTACACTGCACAAGGCTCATTATTCTGACGATAAATTGAACCTGTTTTCTCTTTCTTTCTATTTTGTTCCATCACAGCTCCACTTCCCACTTTTTGTTTGTACAAAAAAGAGCAGGATAATGCACAGTGTGAGTTTCTCTAATTGCATCCTCTTCAAGGAATCCTAGTGGATGTTGCTCTCTTCTGCGGATTTCTGGTCATAGCTTATGTTGCTTCTGGAATGATCAGAATCAACATGTTGCAGACAACTGAAAGTTGTTTTATTGGTCATCAACAACCCATTGCACTCATCTTCATCTTATTCTCTCTTAGATGTCCATCGCCATTGCAAAGCGAGACACGCACACACAGCCTTTAGTACATTATAGCCATGTCCAAACATTCAGGGTGACTTGCAGGTTCACTTGATCCTCTTGGGTCCTCTGGAATTCACATATGCATTATTGGAAGGAGGAGATAATCAAAGGTACTGTTGATTATGCAACTCGGCACTCATCCATTGAAATACAAAAGTGGGAAAAACATACACTACAAGACCGAGGCTTCAAATAAATGGTTCACGTCGGGAACCTGGACGGCTTATTTCTGCTTCAACCATAGTACGCTTCCTCTGCCCAGTTCTTATATTCCCTACAAGCTACACATTGCAGTTGTAAGTTTATGATAGCTGCCTGCTTAAATTATCTAGTGATCCAAGTCAGTGAGAGTGTTTTTCTCTGTTTTTCACTATGTAATCATCTCTTGCTTCCCTTAAAAAAATTATATCATTTGTTGCCTCTTGTTATTGCTGAAATATAGCTCGGTCTTTCGTCGCTGCAAGATGAGAAATATGGAAAGTACAATTGTTCCTCAATCCTAACAACACTTTACCCTCCTCTTAAAGCAAATTGTAAACACAGGAATGAAAAGGTTAGACATGCGATGACTCCACTGGGGATCGAACCCAGAATCTCTGGTTCCGTGGACCAGCGTCTTATCCATTGGGCCATGGAGCCTTCTGACTACTTTGGTAAATAACTCGCAGTAAAATTATTTGGGAAAATTATTTATACTCATCTCTTTTAGCTCTCTTTCACATTGTTAATTTTGTCGAAGATCTACTTCTGTCTTGCTACGAATCCTGTGCTACGCTGTTGATAGCAAGAGCCATTGTATAGCATAGTAGATTAGTAGAGTGACCATCAGCTATGAATTCTGTGCTACGCTGTTGATAGCTACCATACTATTGACAAAAGAATTGCCTTCAAGCAATAATGTAGCATTTGATGACTGATGAGAGATAAAAATGCATCGCGTCTCCAGTATGCATCTGGAATCGCCAACTAATAGATGTCACAGCCTATCCATCAATAATGACTGTCCAGGAGAGTGCTTTAGCGTCAAACTGTAATCAAATGATCTTTCAATTTGTTGAATAATAATGATTCAGGCCTTTACTTGCCTGCATCACTTTTTTTCTTCTGGACAAGGTTTACATACACCCGAAAACTGATTTAATTCAACGATTTGATCACAATTTCAAGTATTAATATTCAAATCATGGGGACCAAATTGATAACTCTGTATACAGGTGAAATCACAAGAATACGAACAGCAAAAGTTCTAGAAGATTCCATACAGCTAATTAAAAAAAGTTAAAGACGCTGTCATTTGTCAAGTCTGACGTCAGTGGAGCTTGGAATATCAAGCTAAAAGATCCATGAAGTTAATGCAGAATAAATCACTATCATTCTCCGGTTTACTTACATATATCAAAGCTGTTAGCAAACAGACTTGCACACACGATCTCATAACAGTCATGTACTTTCTGTCAGCAACTCCAAAGCCGAGCAGAAATCATACGCAGCACGAGCTGTTAACAACTGTGGGAAAGCACCTAATAGCATTCTTCCCTTCTCTACCTCACTTCTTACACACATCTACAACACACACCACCGAGAAATGAAAACATGTTCACACTTCCCAGACAAAAAGAATATGTATCCACAATTGATGATATCACCAGAAGAATTGTTAGGTCGAAACTGTGTGCTTCATCGGCCTCTTCCCTTCCATGGCATCTTTCTTTCTTCTGCAGTTGGCACAAAGGAAGGGCCCTTCCCATGGTTTTGACGAGGGGGAGAAAAATGGGCCAGAGTTGACGGATAGGCCATCAGTTGATGGTTGATCCACCTGGCAGATGGCACACCGAAAAAGGCCTGAATCTGGATTCATGGGGAAATCCTTACCAAGCCTGCAGATTTCCACGAAAAATAGACTCAAACATCAGTGTAATGCCAAAAAAAAAAAAAGTTCCAGTACTATCTAAAACAAAGCTTCACATAATGGTTTACATTTTAAAACAACTGAAGTGCACCATTATGCACTGGGACATTCATGTTCTAACAGATTGAAAAAGGAAACATCGGCATCTCAAACGATACAAATTCATGCTAGATATGCAATAGGTCGACTTAAAGTCTTCTTTATTACGGCTTATACTTGAGCATCCATGATTAAAAATCTGGTGAACCTTGCTCCATACCATTCCACCGCAAATTTAGCAACAACAAAATAATACATTTAAGCAGACCACTAACTTTTGTCTTGACATGAAAAAAGAACTCATTATAGCACCTAACATTTTTGACCAATTTGCAGTATCATTTCACCTCAATTATTGCTACAGGTAGGTAGGTCAATCTGTCAAGAAATGCCATTTCAGACCTTACACACATGACTACATGAGAACACCATACAATGCTGATTTCAACGCTAACTAAGGCCACAGATCAAGCTTTCAGAAGCAAGAGTTGACTAAAACTCAATTCAGGCTTATTTGTGTTTTAACTTATCTGGAATTTCAAAGCATTTCAATAACACCATTTCAGGTGTACAATAACAGAAGGATTGGGATCATTCTAAAAGACGAGGCAAATGAAACGCAATACAGAAATTGCACAAATGGAAAATCCAAAGCTAATAATTATTTTCCTTCCAACTTTCCACGAACAGGGACCCCACAAAATCAAACAAAATTAAATACTTCGGCAATATTTTGGAAAGTATATACACATCTTGTTGTCAGTCCGAAAAATAGAAAAAAAAAATATACAAATTGGTAGCAAAAAAGGAACATCAAAGATGCAGAGTGTACAATGGACAAACCTCTCTTCAAGCATAGCAGAACCCTCTTCAAACAACTCCTCCACAGCTCCTACAGCAGAGAGTTTTGATGACTTGCTTTCTGAACTGTGAGACTTCTTTCCAAAAAGTAGTGAACTTAGCCCATTGTTCTTCTTCTGTGGCATTGGAGGCAATACAGGATGAACTGAGGGAATGATGTCAACAACTAAGCATGTTGTATCATCCTTAAGACCCTTTGATCTCAATGCTTCCTGTTCCAATTCCAACAAAGCCAAGTAAAAAATTCTCTTCCTTTACAACAAATTATGATAATAACATGAAGAAAAGAATTGAAAAACTCAGCCGTGGAAACGGACTGACCTTTACAACAAGCTTTGCAGCAAGATCAGCAGGAAGACCCCGGCAAGCTTTTGCGGCAGCATCAGATGCCAAAGCATCCCAAATACCATCAGAAGCAATAATAAGTCTTCCCCCAGCATCAGAGAGCTGAAAGCCATTAAAGTTAATTCATTATCGGGAAAATTTTGAACCAGAATGTCTGTAAGGACACACACCAATCACTCACTTTTACTTGTTTAACATGTGGGACAGGAACAATGAACTCGCCCACATCTGTATCACCAATTGACCGAGAAAGGCACAATCCTCCTGGCCAGCAACGAAGCGGACCAATCTGAAAAGTCCAATAAAACTCATCATAACACATAAACTCGTCGAGTAATATACATATAACTAACTATGAGAAGCACAGCTTCTACCTCATTCCCCCCAAAGACATTAAGCCTTCCAACTTCACCTCCGCTAGCTGTCACACGCTCCCTCTCTTGTTCGTTTTCCTCCAAGCGGTGATCTACTGTCAACAGAGAAACAGTGCCACCTTGTGTGTCCAATATGCATCTAGAATCACCAACCGATGCAACAGTCACCGTCCACCCATCTATCACAACAAAAGTAACAGTGGTCCCAGAAGTTTCACCTGTTAATTTGTACAAACAGAACGATTGAGAACACTGTAAACAAAGTACTTTTCTTTGCCTACTGTACGAACATAGTCGGAATCAGACAACCTTTCTTCTGGAACTCAATATCAGTTTTCACAAAACCAGCAACCAGCGCTCGAGGAAGTTGTTGGAGCCATTCTTCCCTACTAGCACCTTCCGGAATTGCACTCAAAATATTACTCAACAAATTATCCTTTGTATATATAGCAGCCGATATGCCATTATGACCATCAAATATCTACGAACAAAATGCAAACTTCAGCTTCTCATAACCATCACAATGATTACTATTTACTACTAAAACATAACTTCGAACAAAATATTACCGCAAAAACAGAAAACGACGAAGAAGGGTTCCCAGCGATCCTCTCGCAATCAGGCTTTATCAGAAAATAATCCTCCCCTTTCTTGGCTAAAGCCGCTTGCCCATACCTAATGATCGGCTTCTCGACCTTCTCAGACCTAAGTTCACGACCAATCAATGTCCCAAGCGGAACAAGAGGGGGCGCAGCTACCGTTACTTCTGTCTGGCTCATTTTCGTGTACGCTTTAACATTATCTCAACTCTGAGTTCCCAGACCCTAACCGCACAACACAAACAACACGAAATTCAATCAAACCAATCCACTGCCTGTCTTCTACATAATCTATATAATGCAGTACAACTGACGAAAACAATCATCATGAATCACCAGAATCGCCATTGTTAATCAATAAACTTACGCCAAAATCAACAGAACAAGAAAGCGAGGTAAAAGCCGCTACTACTACATATTTCGACAAGTCAGTTCACCAGCCTAACATTAAAAAGACATGCATTTAGGAATAGAACTAGCTCAGGTGGTTAGAGCTCTCTTACCCCAGTCATGAGGTTGGGGGTTCGATTCTTATCAGCGACTATGTGCGCACATTTCAGACCAAAAAACATAAAGTGACATGCATTTTCGGTTAAAAAACACTGACAATTACTCCAATAAACTACATAATTACATAAATTATGACAGTAAAACCATAAACTAAGAAAACAATAACAGCAATTTAGCCTGAAACACGGAGAAAAAACACAAGCACAAAACACATTTCACATTACAAAAAAAATAAAAAATTCAGATTGCCAAGACGACAAAAACTTAAGTAAGACGGTCCTACGATAGGACAAGGCGAGGATTAGATATTCCAGGGTGAGGTTCTAAAATTGTTAGTTGAAAGCTCACTCGAAAACAATCCACATTTATTCAGAATCATAAGACCGTCTTATCCAAGTATTATTATTCACGATATTAACACACACTATACCACTTAAGTGGGATTAATTGGACAATGTATTTAGGGTGGGATTAATTGGACAATGTATTAAGTGGGAATAAATGAAAAGAATAAAAAGACTTACAGATCGAAGTGAGAAAAATAAGAAGGGGGTATTAAAAATAAAAGAAAAAAAGGGGTTTTATAAAAAGGAGGAGAGAGAAAGAAGGGGGTGTTTGGGCAATGCTTTGCTGTGATTTGATAGGAAATGGGGAATACGCGGGTGTTCGGATATGGAATGCGACAGACAGATTTTATTGTAATAATAAGTGTGTGTGTGTGTGTGTGTGTGTGGGCTTTAAAGTCAATTCATTTGTTTGTTTCATTTTTGTGTCCTAAGGTTGATTAGTTGTAATCTGCTCATTCTTCTTTTCTATTTCTTTCCTTTTTTTTTCCACTTTGCTTATTTGTCTTCCATTTTGTTTGTGGTTGCGTTTCTTATGCGGCATAGCTGCTTCTGAGTTGTGATCTAATTGAATTTGGAGAGAATTCATTTTTCAATGGTGTGGGGTTGGGTTGGGTTGGGTTGGGTTTGATACGAGGAAGTATAAGGAATGAGTTGTGTTGGGTACAGTTGTATAGAGATGATGATTTGTGTAGAATTGGATTAGGTGATAAAGTTTGATGTTTATACTTTATATCCTTTTTTTTTTAATTAGCTATTTATGAGCAAAAAAGTAAGCCAAAAGAACAAATCGCATTTAATCCAATAAAGGGCTAGCCTGATTAAGATAGTGTTATATACATAATAATAGGCACTTGCTACCAAGCTCATATCAAATTAGATAATGTCATAAAACTAACGTCTTGTTCTCCTCACATGAATTCCAGTGAGTTTCAATTCCTTCCAGTTCTATCCAGTTCTTTCAGTAACTTTTAGTTCTCTTCAGTTCCTTCCAGTTAATTCCTTCTATAATTTTAACTCATTTCAGTTCCTTTCAGCCCACTCCAGTTCCTTCCAGTTTCTTTTAGTTCTCTCCAGTTCTTTTCAGCTCTTTCCAGTTCCCTCCAGTTCCTTCCAGTTTAGTTCAGTGTAGTTCTGCGAGTTTCAGCTGAAGAGAACATGGCCTAAGAGTCCAATATCGAATGAAGCAATTATTAGCAATTGAAGAAAAAGTTTTTAGTTTCACTTTGGTTCACTTAGTTATAGACATAATACTAGGCACTTGCTTATATAATATTCCTCTACATAGCAAATTTGGTTGAAAAGTAGTTGGAAGTTGAAAATATAGTTAGAAGCTAAATTTGTACTCCTCCAATACATCTATCTATCTATCTATCTATCTATCTAAAGTAGTTGGAAGTTGAAAATATAGTTAGAGTGAAATAATAAATTGGAAAAAAGTAGCATAGGTATAGCCCAAACCATCGGTTTTGTCAATTATGCACATGCTCGAATCGAGCGCTAAACTCACCGTAAACCTATCAAGATGGAGGAATAACATTTCCACATGTTTAAATTATGTCTTCTACACCCTATGAACATGTTTAGAAAATTTCAGAACTTTTTCAGAAAATCAAAAATCGACCTAAAAAGACGATTTTTGTGGACTATAACCCACGAAAAAACCTCGTTTCGGCTTCGAAATAGAATTGGATGAAAATTGGCAAGAGGAATCCTAGACACATATAATGGAGAATGAAATATGAAAATTGGCAAAAATTAGCCTAGGTATAGTCCAAACCATCGGTTTTGTCAATTACTCACATGCTCGAATCGAGCGATAAACACACCGTAAATTTATCAAGACGAAGGAATGACATTGCCATATGCTCCAATTATGCTCCAATATACCCTAGGACCATACTCTGTCACTTT
>CAAKMY010037317.1:0-20212 GCA_901111285.1 Corrigiola litoralis
GCATCGGAAATTGTGAATTATGAATCATGGATTTTGATGGATTGATTTTTGCATGATGTCATTGATATATTGTTATGGATGTTGGTGTTTAATCTTGAGATATATTGCATGCTTGAATGTTTAAGCGTATTTGCTTACTCAGTTGAAGGCTGACACTTATATGTCTTTGGGTCGTTCCCCCAATATTGGAACCTATGCTCCCTGTTTTTGTGGAGTGTAGCTGCAGGTAGAGATCGTGCTTGATGACTTGCTTGCATTGGAAGGGCATTGGAGAACACTTTTATAAATGGACTTTTAATAAGGCTTTGGAGCTAAGACATTTATTGTATTTCGTTTGAGTTAGACTTTGAAATGGTCTTTGGAATTATGTTTTGTTTGGACTTGTAAACGTTTTGGTATTTTCGGACTTAACTTTGCTATTGTTTTTGAAAGACTTCGTTGTTGATTATTTTTATATATTGTTTTGAATGTGAACTTTGATTACCGGTTCGGCGTTTAGCTTTGCTAAATCCAAAGGATTCGACCTACCGTGAGGACGGGTTGTCTCAGATTATGGATTAGAACCATGTTAGGAGCCCTTTGTATGTATTTTGTATAAATGAATGTTAGGATCTTGTTAGGATGCATGTTATTGTGTTTACGCATGTTTCTTGTGTGACAAGTTATATCTCATTGGTTGTTAAAATGGAACTAGCATGCTAATGATTGGCTAAGGTTACTATGCTCATATTTGAATCGCTTAATACAACACTTATACGAATCTTGTTAGATCTAACACACAACAAAAAGACCTAAATTAACACTTGTGCTTAGTAAAGACCGCAAGGGCAACGAGGGTGTCTTATGGCTTCCCTAGTTGTAACTTCGCAATCCCGAACCATGAATTTAGCCTACGGGTCAAAAGTTGAATTCATATAAAGTTGTATCACCTTTCTTGGTATGCGGTTTAGATCTGCTAAGGGTTTAAAGGAACCAGTTGATTAGTAGGGTAGATTGACGATCCATTCGATCTAAATCCACCTCCCTAACATCGAGCAAACTATTGTGATGATACATGTATGGGCCATGTGGCTTCTCCAAGTGGCTTAGGTGATTGGAGGCATGTTGAGCAATGGGTTTCTTAATTCCCTAAAAAAAATTAAGTGGCGGCTTCCATGTTTTGGTACAAGTATCCGGTTCAGTCACAAGTAGGGTCAACTTTCGGGTCCTACAGGTGATAAGAGATCTTTTATTCTCGACGTGTAACAATGCCACCATCTCTTCAGGTGAGAAATTTAGACTTACTTCTTGTGTTACCATCTTTTCCAACAAGGCCTTACAGTGCTTCATAGAGGTAGACAAAAGATGCCATAAAGACACATCATCCTTCACTTTCTTGAGCTGCTTGACCACAAGGTCTTCCTTTTCACTACTATACGCATAAGGTCCAGGAATTGGGTCATGTTGGACTTGTTCTGGTGCTCGTCTGCCCTTATCTTTTACTAAGTTCGACTATAAATGATATTTTATTAACTAGGTATGGGAATTACATGATAAAGCCAATCGTCACATCTTCGAAGCACAGCTTGTCGTGGTACACTACCTAGTAAATGTATTATCACTAGGCCAAATTGTATGACAGATTGGGTGTCTACATAACCCTGCCAGATCTCCGAGGAGTCCTGGTGGAAGCCACAAATTTTGAGATACTAGGAATGCTTCCAGGTAAAGGAACCTGTATTGGAAAGTTCTTTGTTTGTGGCTCTTGAACTTCGTCGAGTTCATAATTTCTCCCACTATGTCTTCTAAAAATAAAATCCTTTTATAGAAAGACAACATCACGAGCCACAAACGTTTTGTTCTCGTGACAATCGTTGAAGTAATAGTCTCGTGTCTCCTTAGGATATAACCTAAAAAGAGGAACTTATCAAATCGAGGCGCTAGCTTATCATCATCATATCGTATCTTAATATAAGCTTCGCAACCCAAAATCTTGACAAATGACAAAGAAGGAACCTTTCATTATGATAACTCATATGGAGTCTTTGTCGCTGATTTGGCCGAACTACGGTTTAGTGTGAAAACGGCGGTATGAGAGCTAATCCCCGGAATCAGTCAGGAAAGCTCTCATCATAGACCTAACAAAGGTGTGCCGGGAGGTGTGAGTTGTGACAAAATGCCACACTCCTTCAGATGATTATCAAAGTGATTACTTAGATATTCACCTCCACGATCCGATCATAAGGCCTTAATAGTTATTCCTAATTGGTTTTCTACTTCCTTATGAACTTCTAGGAATTTCTCGAAGACTTCACTTTTATAACTCATTAAGTAGACATAACCATATCTACTTAACTCGTCGGTAAAAGTGAAAAAGTAGTGAAAACCTTCTCTGACACTAGTACTCATTGGTCCACATACATCGGTATGTACGAGATCCAACATCTCGCTAGCTCTAACTTCTTTCCATTAAAAGAGGCACGAGTCATATTGCCTAAAAGACAAAACTCGCAATTACCAAATGATTTATAATCAAACAGTTTGAGAACTCTATTAGAAATGAGTCTCTTAATGTGATCCTTGTTAATATGTCCAAATCGACAATGCAAAGTTAAGATAGATTAGCATCATCCGATTTGAGCCTTTTATGTTCTACGTGATAAAAGTTGTTTGTCAAATTACGAACACAAATACAACTAATGGATTATGCTACACCATGATACAAATTATTAAACAAAAGGGAACAACTATTGTTCTTGTGATAGTAGTTAAATGTAAAATATTGATTTTCACCAACCTTTTAACATTTTTCTATTTTACATCATATTGGTTGTTTCAACATGTTTTTTTTTTTTTACTTTTGTTTATCATACTAAACAAAAGAAATTTTAAATTATTTACTTATTACATTTTCCTATTTAGTTAATTTTTATATCTAAAATCATTTTGTACTTTTTATCATGTTAAAATAACGATAGTTTGATCTTTAAAATTTCATTTTTAAGAAGTATTTTTACTAATTTTCATTAGTTAGTTCTTTAGATGGAATCTTATTGACACAAAATAAAAAAAATTCATACATCGATATTATCATTTTCTAATTTTTTTAGTTGATCACAATGTTTGACCATGTAGTTTTACATCTGAACATAGTAATTGTTGGTGTGGTTGTAATTTAAATGGTGATTACACCATTTTGTAATATTTTGTCGGGGTGTTTTTTGGGTAATAGCTTGTTAATGATGGGTACTTGGTTGGTTAATTTAGTAATGATATAACTTATGAGAAATATCTATTTAATGATGGGGAATGGGTCTTAAAAAAGTTAAAAAAAATTGTTCACTGAAAAGTAACAGCCACGTAAGCACCCTAAAATTCAGAACTGACGGAAATCAATTTTTAGTGTCATTAGTTCATGCGTGGCGTCCCACATAAACATTACTCGAACCTCGGGTACTTAAATTGTAACTAATTTTTGGACTCGGCGATGCCCAGTAAATCATGATTTTATTTTATTTGACGGTAAAGTTTTTAGTCATATGCATGTAATTGGCACATTCAAATTGCTTATTTTAACATAGTCAGGTGCAATAGATTTTTTTAGTTTCTCCATACATAAAGTTTTAAAGTCGGAAAATGTTAAATATTGATGTCAATAGAAACTCAATGTACATCATGTCACTGAATTTATTTATTTATTTTTTACATAGTTGCAATATAATCTTTATGTTAGATTTAATTTGCATTTATAGGTTTTAATAAGGAAAATTTAACAAATATAATCCAACCTTTGTCTCATCTTCAGATAATAATCCCACCTTGACAAGTAAACGCATATAATCCCACCTTTAGCACTTTGTCACAGAAATGCTACCAATTTGGACAGCAGTTACTTCTCCGTTCAATTAAGCGTTAAATGAGTAATTAGTGAGTCTAAATGGTAGTTAGGTTCTTTTTTTTTTCTTTCTAAACTATCAGTTAAAAATTAAACACCACTTAATAAAAAAAAAAAACCCGCAACTCAAATACACCCCCCATTTGTATCCTTTCATGTTCTCTTATACACCACCCTAACTGCCACTGCCACTGCCTCCATCTCTGCCGCCTATGACAACTCCCCCACCCCCATGTGAAGCTCTCTTCGCTCATATCTGAACACTCGCGTTTCTCTCTCTATTTTTGTTTCTCTCTCTACTTGTTTAAGCTTTCTATTTGACTACTCAAACCTGACCCACATTAATTTGTTGATTATGTTGACAAAGGATTAAGAATATGATGGTTTTGGATTGTGGTGGTATTGGTCTCCTTTCTCCCTTCTCATTCTTGGTATTTTATTTTGTTATTATTAGTTATATGGTATAGTGTTGAAAAGGACAGCGATTATGGGTGGTACTCGAGGGTTTGCGGTTATGGTACGGTCTGATATAGTGTTGTAAACGGTCGACGAAGGTGGTGTGGGATGGTGCGGGGTGGGGGTTGATTATATTGTTTAATTTGTTTTGTTGGTGGACAACTAATTTGGGAGTTTGAGGAGAAAGTTTGCAATAGAGTGGGTGGGGGCTGATCGACAGCGACGGGGAAGGGGTGGGGGCTGATTGTTAGTGGTATGAGATGGGTGTGGATTGAGGATGGTGGCAGAGCCAAGGATTTTTCAGGAGATTTGGATGGGTGGAATTTGGGTTTGGGGGTTTAGCTAAAGGAAATATTAACTAACATTTAGACTAACTAACGACCTACTAATTACTCATTTAATGCTTAATTGATGGAGAAGTCACCGCCGTCCAAAATGGGAGCATTTCCGCGACAAAGTGCTAAATGTGGGATTATAGGTGTTTAATTGACAAGGTGGGATTATTATCTGAAGATGTGACAAATGTTGGATTATTTTCGTTAAATTTTCCTTTTAATAATTACAGAGATAGGAAAAAATGCATTTAATATGCCATGTTAGAAGATAGGGGCATGATGAAGTGGCACGATATTGTGAAAGATGACGTGGCGCAATATGTGGGCTTGGAGGCCTTTAAACGATATTGTATAGATAGATTACGCCAAACTTCAGGTAACCAAAATGTAGACTAGTGTTTTAGCCTATCGATGCTCGGGATGTTGTAAATTTTCTTTTTGATAGTGTTCGGTTTTACTTTCCGGTCATTAAACTTTCTTAGAAAAGATATATGATTTTAAGTTAGTTTTCCAACATAGATGAATAAATTTCTAAGTAAAATTAGTAACGTATTGACTATCTTATGAAGTCAATTACAATATTGTTAAAAGGCGTTGTCGCAACAACATCGTGCCAAGTCAGCGTCAACTTGGCATGCATTAAAACCCACTAAAGTGTTACGATATTCAATTTTGTTGAAAATAATATAAAGGGATATTCTCTCAAATGCCCCTGAGATATACGTCAAAATCCAAAATAGCCCTTCGACTTTTCACGATAATCCAAAATGCCCTGACGTGGGTTTTTTTTATCCCAAAAGCCTTTAATGAGGGTTTCAGTTACGTTTTTCCGTTAGACGTTATATTAGTAGTTTATAATGTTAAATTGGATAATTAAGGGTAATTTAAAAAAAAAAGATTAATTAAGTTTGAGAGTTAACTTTTTTTTTGTTTTTTCTTTCCTCCCTTCCTCTCCCCTTACCTTTCCTCCTCCCCCACCCAGCAACCCACCACCACCGCCACCCCCTCCCCTCTCCCACCTCCGCCCGCACTCAGCAGCCCCCTCCCCATAACAACCCCGCCCACCCCGCAACCTAGCACCCGACAGCCGCCTTTCTCCCCACAACCTTGCGAACCCCGCAACCCACTCAAGGCCACACGACCAGCCTAGCCAACGACCCACACCGAGCGGCCTAGCCCCGCAACCCACCCGAACCTCGAACCCTTGCTAGATCCGCGAAACGGGTTAGGGGCGGCAGGGGCGGCGGGGGTAGGGTGGGGGGGCGGCAATGAGAGGGTGGGATGGAGGAGGAGAAAAAGGAGAGAGGGGAGGAAAGAAACAAAAAGAAAAGGAAAAAACGAAGTATAATCCACACCCTTGAATTTATATCCAAGGGTGAGGATGTTCCCAACTTCAACTTTATTTTTTTTTTTAAAAAACCTTCATGTTAGTTGATAAGTACTCCCTCCGTCCCAGTGAATTCCCCCCATATTCCATTTTGGGGTGTCCCATTCATTTCTCCTCATTTTCTATAATGGTACTCCCTTCGTCTCAATATAACAGCCCCATATTCCTTTTTGGGGTGTCCTAATAGAATAGCCTCATTTCCTTATTTGGTAAGCTTTTAGTCACTTTTATCACATAAATGCCCTTACTTTTGGTTGCAAACCACCCATGTACTACTCTTTCTCCTTAATCTTGCATGTGAAACCCATTTTTATTCTATTTTCTTAATCTTTGTACTAAAAGTAAATGGGGTTGTTCTATAGGGATGGAGGGAGTATGTATTTTGTGGGTGACATTACCTCATTACCCTTACAAGTGGTGAGTTACAAAGGTAAAAGGTCCACCATCACCAAATAATATACATTATTACCCTTGCTACTTCCTACCCCACCCATATGCCTTTTCTTATTCTTTGTGCAAAAATGAAATGGGGGGAAATGACCGGGACGGAGGGAGTACAAGTTAATGGAATGAAAAACGACTAACCTAACATTTGACGGAAAACATAACGGAAACCTTGATTAAGGGCATCTTGGATAAAAAAAACCCACCTCGGGGGCATTTTGGATTATCATGAAAATAGAGAGGTATTTTGAATTTTTACATATATCTCAAGGGTATTTTAGAAAATATCCCTTATTTTTTTACTGCCTCTCACAATTCAACTTTTGTCTTTTGGAGAGATCCTCTGTCTATTCACAACCTTCATTAGCATCATCACCTCCATGACAAATACTCTGTATCAGTGTTTCAACCTTTAGGCTACATGAACCCACTGTCAATCCGACCTGCTCAATTCATTTGACAGGTCTTACCAGCTTTGAGGAGACGTGTTTCCTGAACTTAGTTCCAAAACTCCACCCAAATTTATTCCAAGCCATCAGTTGAACTGGATAGTCTTTCAGGGCATCTGATTTCACCCCTTTTGCTTTCCCTTCGTTTTCTTCCCCTTTTCCTCCAGTTTTTTCTGCAGCTTTTTTTATTACAAGTTGTTTAATCGAGAAACGAAAATTTTCATGTTGGCGACTGCGATATACTTTAATTTACAGGAAAGTTATAGCTAGAAAGCACAGTATCTGATAATCTCCTTGGCTTCTTTTTGCAGATATCTTTCTTATCAAGTTGATGTAAAAGCCCCTGAAAATGTGCATATAGTCGAACGCCTGCTCAAAGGAATATAGTTTGGTGTTGATGTCTACCTGCCTATTAAACACGAACTGACAGTTAAACATCAAGTCAAAAAACATAACACGAGGCTCTAACCACACAAGCCTCATATCAGAACATCAAGCCACTGAACGTATGTTTTCGACTTCGAAGGGATAATCAAGACGTATTATATCCAACTTAGACCTTGTTCTCCTCACATGAATTCAAGTTCCTTGGAGTCCTTCACGTTTATTTCAGTTGCTTCGTTCCTTTTAGTAATTGGTTCCCTTTTTTGCCTTTTTAGCTCATTCCAGTTACCTTTACTAAGTTCCAATTCTTCTGAGTTGAAGAGACTAATGATGAATTCGAAAGTAGTATGAAGTGTGGATTCTCTTAGGAGCAGTAAAGTCCAGATATATGAAGAGCATAAGTGGCTCCAATGAGAATGTGCTGTTACGAGGCCATGAGAATTTCGTTTGAAATCAAGTTGTCTTCTCATTTCCCTTGAAAGATGTCTATAACTATAGATATGACATTTAGGAATGTTCGATTTTGATACATGATTATTGACTGTTGTGACAGCTCCAGCAGGCATGGAAGTGTACATATTGTAGACTCTTTCGCCAAATATTAAGGGGATAACGAATAATGTTATTATGTTAGATTAACTAAAGGTTTACTTCTGAAAAGATTTTAAAAGGATTCATCACAGCTATTTGATTCAAAACTAGCGCAACTGCTGGAGAATTATCCCTCTGTCCATCAAGAGTAAAATTAAAGCAATGTCCAAACAACCTTGGGACATGTCCGGAGACAATCTTTATTATCATTTACCACTTCGTGAGATACGGATGATGTACCTGACCTCAGCTCCTTTTGCACCGTTCATCGTCATCCTTCCCTTTGTAATCCTTTCCTCTTGGGCCTTCACAATCACATATTTCTGGGGTACACCAATTACGACAGGCCACCCAACTTCTTTGTAGCACTATCACTAATCAATGCCCTTTAGGGTCCTACCT
Organism: Corrigiola litoralis; assembly: GCA_901111285.1. Lineage (NCBI taxonomy): Eukaryota > Viridiplantae > Streptophyta > Magnoliopsida > Caryophyllales > Caryophyllaceae > Corrigiola > Corrigiola litoralis. Next base: position 8,323 of record CAAKMY010037317.1, read on the forward strand.
TATGATCTTATGTAATCTTGAATATAGATACTTCTCATGCACATTCATGGAAGCAATAATTTGGACCACAAATTGGGAATTCCAGGAAAGGGAAAAAGAGAAGTATCTTGCACAAAAGCTTTCAGGAAAATGCAACCCAACCTTAGCATTACATTTTAACATTGCCAAAAAGAACACAAAAGAGCAAAATGTACTAGCGTACTGATATACAAACTTCACATAAAAGGGGTGAAGATCGATCACCTCAGCTCATGATAGGTGATGGAGGCGAGACTTGCCTCCTTCCTCCATCTCACTACACTAAAACTCGTTGCTATTAGCAACAACGTAAACCTGCAAACTTCCTAGTATGCACAGTTTTTAAATAACCAAAAATAATATAGAGAAAGGTAAAAAAATTCCCCGGCAAAATACTTGGCCTATTTACATTCACGGTCAGTGTTAATATACTTGTGCAGAGAGATCTGGTTTTGCCTGAGAAAAACCCCACCATCATGAACTCCCGCCTAATGCCCTCTTAATATCAGCTTTCTGATCTGAAGTGAGCCTTGATGGAAACTTCACATCAAACTTGATTCTTAGGTTTCCTTTCTTCTTGGGATCCTTTGATATCGGCATCCCCTCCCCTGAGATCACTATTTCATGCCCTGGTTTTACGATGTCTGAAACTTCGATGGTGAGATTCCTACCATCTAAAGTGGTCAGATTGATCGTCTTACCGGTGAGAGCCTCGACCAGTGATAACTTCTGGTGGACAAGAAGATCATTGCCATCTCTCTTGAAAGTTGAATGGTGTTTCTCATCAATGACAAATATCAGATCCCCTGGCACATGGCCAGGCTCCTGGTTGCCTTTCTCCGGGAAGGTGATTTTCGTCCCTCTTTTCCAACCAGGCCTAATGTCGATAGCCAATACCTCCTCAACAGTCGTGGGATTGCTGCAAAATAGTTAACAGGTTAGTTACGTTGCCTGACAGATGCCACTTGAGAACAGTTTTTCTTGTCTATAGAAGGAGGAACACAACAGTTTTGTCAGCAGAGATGACAAGACATGGACCAAAAGCAGACCCAGCGACCAACTCTGGTGCTGAAAGAATACAAGGCATATAATGCTAGCAAAAAGCCAAATCGATCTGCATGTACACACATGCTTGCATAGTTGCATTCACAAGCCACAAAATGGATCAAATCAGCATAACAAAGTTAAATAACAGTACCTTCAAACAGTAGAATTTAGCTAGTTTAGTCCTCTAGTTGGCACTGAGCAGTTTATGACTCAGAAAGACACCTTCTACAGCCAAATAGGTAAAAAACAAATCCAAATTTCCTTCAATGTAAGCCATCCTAACTTTAACCAACCTTTCTATGGTTGTGCTGAGGTTATATCAACCACGTACATTCAGCAAAACCACTATTGCCCTAAATCCCCTGTCATCTTTTCTGATCACTGATATAGAAGGTTCTCACTGAGTCATCTATAATATATGAACCACATTATAGTGAACACTGATTGAACGTAAATGATCATGCTCTTCAAAGTCCAATGAGTTTTCAGACAACAAACATTTGGTAGTTTGCATATGACAAATTATATAAACTAATTCAGGTGAATATGATCAAGAATACAAGTCACCAGAATTACATGTGGGTGAAATACCAAAATCTCAATCACGTAGACATATCTTCATTCGTTTTCAGCTACAATTTATGAACTGACTCACCATAACACCAAAGCATAAATTGTTGTACCACCCTTCCACCAACTAATCAACAATACTCAGATAATGCATGCAGTTGACAGTTGACCAACTACAAGATACAAGTAAACCACTATCCATCTACCACGTAGGGCTGTGCTTAGTAGCATCAATGACCGTGTCAGCAGATAGATATAAACATACGTGGGCTAGACTCCAGCTATGGTCACCCAGTCAACTGATAATTTGATCAATTCTCCTGCCAATATTTTTATTACTCCCTCTGTCCTACTTCAAAATGATTTACTTTCCATGTTAGGCCATATACTTCTTGTCTGCTTTGCTCTACTTTACTAGTTTACTTCTATGTGGAGTAATATATTACACATGAATTTCTCATCACAAAACGTGCATTAAAATGGGTATTGATTGAGAGACAAAAAAACTGAGGTGGTGAGGGACATTGTCCTTGATGACAGGGTCACCTAAACAACTATACCAAAGTTTTAATAGCTTTAATGTACTTCCCAAATTTGATGAGTAGCATGTTCTTCAATGTCTGAACATCTTAAAACGCGGTGACATTAAGATCAAAGAATTATACACCAAGAACCCAAACATGTGGATTGTGAAGCTTCTCTGTCACTTATGCGATTAAAGCCAGTTCATTCCACATGGCCCCTTATGTCCTAATTCTGACTTTAATTTTTAATTGCTCAACAACTTTCTTTAAAAAATAATTTAAACTTCCAACCCAAACATAATCTCTATGGCAATATTCTCGGAGAAGGTGAATTAAAAATCAAAAACCGACCCAATTGGTCAATTTTAAAATCCGAATTACACGATTCCATCATTCAAAATGTAAGAACCTTTCAATTTTCTATTAACCAAACAAATCAAAAGTTACCAATTATAGATACCCATCAGTCATAACACTTTGGAATTACCAAATTAATCAAATTTCAAGATCATCATAATCTCCATCACCATCCCTATCACTATCACCTATCATTCTAATGTCTAACCACCCCTCCTAATGACAATTAAAGCCTCGTAAATTAGACCCACGGCCTAAGTTCGAAACTTGTCTACATGTATACCAAATTTAGAAACCTAACAATTCTAATTTCACAAGATATCCCACTAGAAAAATTTAACAATCCAACCACCTCCCATTGAAAATTGAGTCTCCTAAATCATACCGCGACTAAGGTTCAAATCTCGTATACATGTAGAGCAAAATCAATTAATACCCAATAATTCACTAAAAAGATTGGAAATTTAGAAAGAACAATTCCGTCATGGCCATGCTGACCCAACAAAGGAATACTCCCTCGGTTTTTTTCAATTCACTAAATTTGACTTTTGACACTATTTAGAGCTTGTCTACTATTATCCCAATTTTTAATTTAGCTAAACTAAATTTTCACTTAAAAAATTGGAAACTGAGAAAGAACAATTCAACATAGCCATGCTAACCCAATAAAGAAATATATCTATGACGTGAGAGCTCGTCTACTTTTATCCGAATTTTTATTTTAGCTAAACTAACAATGCATTAATAAAGATTGTAAATTGAGAAAGAACAAAACAAACTAAACTTACCCAGCATCATCAGATACAATCCTGGAAATGATCATCTTCCTCTTAGACCCCTTATACAACTCCTCCAAGGTACAAGCCAGCTTATTCTCCAAGGACTCCGCCTTCTTCTCCGGCGAACTCTTCGTCCTCGACCGTCGATAATTTACCCCACCATCATCACCACCACCACCCTTTCCGACACTGGCATTATCCGACTTAGGCGAGCGGCTCTTATCACTACCATTATCCCCACCACCACCACCACCACCACCCATGTCACCAAAAAACTCATCAAAAATATCCTCAGAATTATACCGAAAGGAGTTGTTCTCCTTCCTGCCAAGCCCGCCTCGGCGGGTGGCAGCGGCAGTGGCTGCAGAGGGGGAAGAAACGTTGTATTTAAGACCCTCTTCGCCGTAGAGATCGTAAATGTGACGCTTAGTGGAGTCAGAGAGCACATCATAGGCTTCGCAGATCTGCTTGAACTTCGCTTCGGCCAATGACTTGGTGCCACTCGGGTGCTTGTCCGGGTGCCACCTCATTGCCAGCTTCTTGTATGACCGCCGTAGCTCGTCCTCGCCCGCCGTCTTCGACACCTTCAGTACGTTGTAGTAGTCCACCCCCATATAATGATATAAAATATAAGATCAAATTAATGGTTAATTAGTAATTCTAGCTCTCAAAGAAATATTGTCTTTACTTTCTTGAAGTTGTTTATGTAATGGTAATGGAAAGGAGGAAATATATTTAAGAGGTGTGGGGGGAGACAAGGCGGTTATTTTGGGGAGAGTGAAAGTGGGGTGTGATTGGTTGGGGGAGGTGACGTGTCGGGATATGATTGGGGGGCTGTGAGATAGGAAATAATAATGAAAGGAGTTAAGTACATGAGTTGTGTTGGTTGTGGGGTAGAGAACGTGCGAGGGAGTAATGAGTGGAAAGAGAATTAAGCATAAGTTGCTAAAGAGAGAATCTTCAAGGTCAAGTGTGTCGAGATAGCGCGTTCAACAGAATCTGGTCTGGCGTCGCGGGGCGGCAATTTGTTAATGGGCCGGGTTATATTATTAGCAAGAGGATTACTAACTTAACCGTTTACCTACTTAACTGTTTATGTACTTGTTGACTGTTATTAGCTGGTTTGAGCTATTGAGTCGCCTTGATTTGAGCTGATTTTATACTTCCATGAGGTGGATACGTACATAATGCTTGATTCAAATTTGTATTTCGTCTAATCATTCTCTGGTAGTTGAGCTCGATTGGTTTGGGATTTTTGTCTTTTTCTTTGTTTTTCAAATTCAAAATGGTAAGAGCTTCTATAGCTAGGTTATTTCCAATTGAAACCCTGCGAATTGCGTATAAATAAAGTAGAACAAACTAAACGGATTGAAAACTATTGAAAAGAATTAAACCTGGTGAAGTAAAAGTAGGTGAAAGTCTTGAAATCTTATGAGGAAAATAAGCATGTCTAATTGTCATGAGTTATAAATGAGAATGATCAGACTCACGAACCCTAACCGGTTGATTGAACATCAGTTGCACATGTTGCAATTTTTTAATATGTTTTTTACAAAGTATACCTTTTTTGGGTATTTCACAAGAGATTAGTGGTTGTTAGGTTGAGCATGAGAATAAGCATGCACATATATTTTCATTTAACTTGATCACATGAGGTTTTAACTCATGCAAAGTCGTCAAAGTTGTTTGGTTCCATATGAGAAAATTTGATATGAGTTCTCACTTACGTAGATGGGACTAGGTGAGCATTTTCCTCAATTTTGTGAGAACTGGAACTTGAAAAATCTTGTATGTTTACTAAAAAATTAACACCAATTTTTAGAGGAATAAGATAGGTTCGACAATTCGAAATTCAACCTATTTTTGAAGTTTTTCAAGTTCAAATCTTATCCTATCCTCTACCATTAGTTTTACATTTCCCCGCAATTTCAAAATCTTTTATTTGTAAGTATAAACCAAAAGAAGACACAAATGATTTATGATGTGTGTACATGCTTTTTTTATTTCTATTTTTGTGAACACTCTAGGTCATGAGCTAGTTATTTCGGAAAAAAAAAAAGGTCATTAGCTAGTTCGATCAAATGGATGTCAAATAAAACCGGTTTCCTAGGCTCCGCTACTAGTTGACTTTGCTTTCTGGATTAAAACAAGCGAGGCGCAGCTTAACCACTTCCATAATTCAGGGACATTTTCTGTTAATATTAAACATAGTTAGGTTGGCCGACACTGTGATTAAAAATGAAAAATATAATAAGGCTTGTGGGCGAAGGCTACACGACGATATACTAATTTTAAAGCAATAAAGACAGGGTGGGGGTAGGACTTTAGGGGATCAGGATTAAGTTTGGATATTCATCAAGTACTTAAAAAGTAGAGGTTACAGACTTACAGCCTCGCTTATGATGGAGCAAAAGGTACTACTTTTATGCTGTTTTGATCTCATCATCACCTTTGCTTTGCTGTTATGCTGTACTATGTTGACTAAACTTCGAAGTTTCATACTGCCTAAACTTTCATTAGCCCTAAGCTTTCTTTCGTTGTTTTTTATTCTTCTTGCTCTTTGTTTTTTCTTTCTCTTTTGTTTGTTTGCTGATCTTGTTAAATTATTTTACAGCATTAACTTTTTTCCGACTTTGTAGAGTAGAAGAGCAATAAAAACATTAAAATTAGTTTGATGGATCAATTAGCCGGTATGAACGCAACATCACAAAAAGGAAAACGGTGTTGCAAACATTACTTCACTTAGGTCGACGGCCGGCTAAGGGCCGGTTCGACCGGTTCGTCGATTAGGGCCTCAAAATTCTGGGGCCTCAAAATTCGTAGATAAGTAATAGATATATGCTATATCATTCATGTCGCTGCATTATACATACAAGCAATACACCCGTAGCTCAACGGCCAAGTGCTTGAGTTCTATTGATGAGGGACCTAGGTACGAAATCTTGTTGGTTCTCTTTAATTTTTATATGGCACACGGCCTCAGAAATCGTTGAGACGACCTTGCTTAGGTTAATGTAGGCTGAAAATCCTGAATAGTTCAATTTTGACACCAGATTGTCTTTGCTAGAAAAGAATAATCTAAATATTATCCAAAACTTGAATGACTCGATCAAAATATGACCCAGATGGAAAATGACCATATCTACATTTGATACAATTTTATATTACTTGATTATTTTCAGTAATTTGAATCCTATCCTTTATAGCTTTTTAGTTTCTTAAATATCTCATCAACAACCTATTATATGGAATCATGATCTTGTGAACCATTTTCTACTTTATGTGTAATATACATAAAAAGGTTTAAAAAAGCAATGCAAAAAAAGTTAAAATTATTGCTGATTACATAATAATATCTAGTATTTACTTTACATATTCAATTCTATATAATTCCTCTAATTCGACTTGATCGAATCTAGAGACTAATCGATTTTGGCGAACTCGACCGGTCCAACTAAATTGATATAATCTCTTATATACTCGAACCTTGAAATCCAATAACCTAACAGTTGACCTGACTCATCCGAGATCCAACCCAAAGTACGTACAACATATACAAAGTAGACATAAACCTTAGATAAACCCCGCCCACTCCAAAGTTCACCCTACCTCATGGCCTAGTCGAAGATGACTCGACATGAATTTACTACGCCCGGACTTGATGCAAGTGACCCATTTGCTAGTCGAGATTATCTTAGTATCAACTAATATTATATATGAAATATGATAGAGATCCACTGGATGATCATTAAATTGATAATAATCCTTTCATATAATTCTGAAACTCTCAAAATAATAGAAATTTGGGAAATCGATGTGAGGGGGTGGATATCGGTTTCTTAACCACTTGTTGATTTTATATAATTTTCTATTATATAAACTTGGGGGATGATAGTGACTAGAGCTGATCATCGGGCCGGTCGGGCTTCGGGCCAAAAATCCAATCCCGAACCCGGCCCGGTTGGGCTTTGGGCCGGGCTCGGGCTTTTTCCGCACTTCGTTTATGATTCTTATACTTAACATAACTTTCACCTCGGGTGTCTATTTGAGGCGATTTTTTTTTGAATCCACTTATTTTTTCGAGATCTACGCAAATGTAGTAATAAAAATACAAAAATTCAATAAAAAATTTTAACTAGGTTTCCAGAATACTTTTAGCATGATTTTTTGACTTTTTTACTTATAAAAGAGCTCTAAATAACCAAAAAATCAAAATTCCAGGCTTTTCGGGCCGGGCTTTCGGGCTTGAGCCTAGTCCCAAACCCGGCCCGAAATCGAGCCGGACAAATTTAATCAGCTCTAATATTGACCCACCCGAAGGTTAACATTTTGGTACTCACCCTTTCATATGAATTTTCAAAAGTTTTGTTTATTTTTAAAAGATGATAAATTAATGTGGAAGAGTAGTTGTTAAAATGATAATCTCCTATTGGATCTGTATCGACCTCCTACAAACTTCGTGTCTATCTATGGAGAGTATCATTAGTCCTTAGAGTTCTCCATTTTCCATGATTTTTCCCTAATTTGAAATTTACAAAATGTAGAACAAGATAAGTCGCATACTTGGATATAAAATTGATAAACTTACTAAAGATATTAAGCATTGCAGTTTGATTGGGTAACCAATCGGATCCCAGGATAAACGTAAAAGAAAGTTGAAAATGAAGTTACAAGCGCACCAAATTTTCCAAGAAATCGGCTTCCTTCACCCACTGAGGTTTTCCATTTCCTTATAGTTACGCACACTCCCCTGGAATTTAGAATTTGGGCAACAGAACCCATAATTCATGGGACCAAACATATTAAGCCTGATGTCATTGTGTTGGTTTTCTACCTTGTTTCGTCAATTCGTTGTATCTTGTCTCCTTACATTAACCATCCTTTGCTTGAGAAGTAAGGGAATAGAAATAGCACTATAGCAGAAGTCCACTTGGGCTGTGAAGACTTGAAAGCAGGTTTATATCAATTACGAAGTACTCTTAATTATGTCTAGGCCTACCATGATTAGTCTGTTGGAATTACCTAAGAGAAGTCCATATGATTCCTATTTTACTCCCAAAGAGCATGATATTGGTATGCATGAAGCAAATCATTATGGAAGCAGGCCATCATCATATATGTGATAGTGTGATACTACGCTCTCTTAAAGTACTAATTATGTTTCCCTTACATGATTTATAGTGAGTTTAATTAATTTTTTCACTTCTCTCTCATTCGATCTAGTTTCTTCAAAATTTATCAAGCTTACATGAAATTACCACATTAAAAGAAAAATTACCTCATTACTCATAAGCAAAAGCTATACATTCTACATGATACCTAACTAACTTCCATCGAGTTAGCAATCAAACATCTTGTATATTTTTCGCCGGAGGAAATAGAATCATTTATGAGATAAACAACGAACAACAACTATCTCAATAGCTTTTTTCGATGTTATGCGCACAAGGGCGGAGGGAGAGGGTGCATGGGGGTGCACTTGCACCCCAATTTTTTTTTGAAAAATTGGTAAAATAAGATAAAAAATGGTAGGAAAAAATAGAAAAAAGGAAAAAAAAATGATAAAAGAAGTAAAAAACTGTAAAAAAATATAGTAAAATCGCACCCCAAATTTTCAATCTTGGATCCTCCCCTGTATGCGCATTGCATGTATTTTCAAGCTAGTACATAAAATGGAAATAATCAATTCCTTTTTTTTTTTTCAGGAACATTCAATTCTTTAATTAATAGTGCATCATGGAGATAACCATGCATGCTTAGCTGTCTTAGAATTGAAGTCTTCATTCTCACCAAGTTGTGGGGCGAACCCAGCTTACTACTCTCAAATGGTTTTTCACAGCAGTTGTCAAGTTTTTGGCGAACCACATAAAGTCTTCCCCACTACATTGTGTCCTATCATTTCATATTCGTTGAAAGACTTTATGAGGAAGTAGATATTTTGGTTCTCATGATCAATCATCGCAAGTATTGATAGCTGATTATCATCCAATATTGTGCAAGTAGTCATGCGGTCTTATCTAGTCTTTATCTACTTGCTCAACGTTCGTTACACAAAACGTACTGCCATCAAATTGTCAAAGTTGGTTAAGTTCTTTGCACATGGATGACCTTGCCTTTTGTTTTAGAGACCTCTTTGTCTTATTGAAGAACTTGCCTGCGGCCTGCCTGCTTTAAGCTAAGTTAGCTTCAGTTATGTTGAATCTATTACATACACATCCGTCCTGATATATTTGTATTAGTTACCTTTTCACGTGTATATTATTAATGTGATGTTTTGGCTTTTTAAAATACTCATAGCATACATTAAAAAATAAAAAAATAAAAATTACAAGAATTGTATTTCTATAACTTTTATTTTGTATTTTGAATTATTAAGAGTCATCATATTATTTTAAATAGTGTCAAAAAAGTAAATAGTGCAAATCTAAATGGGGAATATATTACTCAATTATGATTGTGAATCTTCCACCAAATATCTCATAATTCTTTCACGACAACTTATATGATACTCCAATTTGTAACTATTTTAATTGATAAATTTACAACCTCATGATTATATTTAACAATAGAAATGATACAACATCTTATATAGATGTGTTAGGACTTCGGAGTTGAAAAAGACTTTGTGCGCACATTTTAGACTCAAAAAAATTAAACATCTAGCCTTTTTTTTAATGTCATTTTTTTTTATAACGCAAAGATTTATTAGAAGTCGAAATGAGCAAGGATACCAGTTCGTCATACACCATGAGAAAAACATGATTTTTTTTTTGGTGCACAAGAGGGGCAAGCCCCAACAACAACTGAAAAACTAGTAACTAATCAAACGGGCTCTTGCAACCCCAGCCAAGTCCTCGCTGATGATCCTTGCTGGAGCATGGAGCATTGTCATGGTACTTGCTTGTTCAGCTCCCCTATTGGCTAGCCAATCTGCTGCAAAGTTAGCTTTGCGGTAGGTATGAGTGACTTCAACCTGCCATTCTTCTCGCTGCACCCACTTACGACAAGCGTCTATGGCATGCTTATGAGCACCATTTACTTCATCCTCTCCTCGCAGAAAGCCAACACACCCTGCGTTATCACACTGCACAATCACCCTACGAAAGCCCTCATTCCAGGCCAACTGGAGACCCTTGACTAGGGCCACTCAACCTACGCCATGTAGCCTATCTAGCTATATTAAGTTCTTCAACTAGCAGTTATTAGGTAGTAATGATATGCTATAACTTTTTTTGATTTTGTAGTATAAATTGCTCAACTACATACATTCTAAATCTTTTATAGTTTGCCAAGGTTTTGTTTTTGCTAAAATAAGGTAGTTCAAAGAGTTTTTAGATAATCTTTTGTAAACCACAAACATATACATAAAGGACATTGTTTGCCAAACTCCGTGAAAACTGTGTTAAAAGGACAAAAGGCTATCAGTTTGCCTAACTTCTTGAAAACAATGTTTGACTTGCATCATTGCATGTTTTCCTATTGAACCGGAATCTAATTCTTCTTAAATCATAGTTAGGGCCCTGCAGTGTTAAACCTTGTGAAATTGGGGCACTACTTTCCACTTTCCACCGGACTTACAATATGACTTGCTGACTTGATCGAACAAACAATGATTGTTGCAAGAAAATGACCGGAGGCCTGGAACAATCAGCAATGTAATCACTTTCTTTTCTAGTGGAAGCTCAAATGTATTGTAACTTTGTAAGATAGACAGTTACTGGACCTCTTAGTACTAGGACTACAAGTCATGGGCACGAGTCCACCTTAGACGGCTAGACCCTTCTCCTCAACCCATCAAAATTACAGATTTGAACCAGAATCGAGGCCCAATCTGCAACACCTTACAAGACACTATCTCCCAGCATGGATAGCTGCCAGTAATGTCCTTCGTAAGACTATAACCCCATGGATCCAGCCGTGGCAAATGCCTATCAAGCTGACTAGTCGTTGGAATTGGGCATAAGCGCATAAGAATTTCCTTTAACTGTTTAAACATTTACATTTTTCCTCAATATAGTCTTGAAATTCAAACAAACAAAAGGCTTATCAAAACCCGTCTTTAACCTATTGGCAAAGATTGAGACGTTAATTTACATATTCCATTTCAGTTCGAAGTCGACACAGACACAATATATCAATGTTTGCAAGATTTGTCTCAGTTGATTAATGGGTGGTGAGATTCTTTCTGGTCTCAAGTTCAACAACACCAAGTGAGAGCATTTGAGCTTATTACCATGCTATCCAATATAGCTAATCGAACTACGCGGTTCCCATGCGATCACGTACATCCCGAGGAATTAACCCAGTACGCTTAAAAAATAGCAGAACAACGCTACAACAAATACATGATCCACACCAAGAGAATATAAAACATAGACATGATGATTCAGATCCTCTCATTTCTTGACCTGAAAATTCCCAATGACAACCAGTAAATCTGTCTGAATAACTCTACCTACAAATACTACAGTGCTCCTAGGCGCCTGTCCGTCTTACCGAACGCCTGACTTCTAGGTTGCTTGGGCACTCTGAATTTGATCTATTGAGATTCATCTGGAAGGTAAACATCTGTTGTTGTAACAGATGTGAGATAAA
>CAAKMY010037319.1:0-15177 GCA_901111285.1 Corrigiola litoralis
TTATCATAATTGATTAAATAAAATAATTATTATTTATATATACTAATAAATAGTGATAAGTTAATTTAGTGAATAGCAAAATAACAATAAGAATAATAATAATAATAACAATGATGGTAAAATAATGTGATGAATCAAAAAAGCAAATAATTGATAGTAAGTCTCATCTTATTACAATAATAAAAATAACCTTATAACATAAAAGAATTTAGCTCACATATGAAAAATGATACATGCATGTTACATGATTATATTCTCATGGAATATTATATTAGGGGGATAAACAACCCCCTGAAACAGCAAAAAAATGGTAGATTTCTTGTTGTCAAAAAAAATAAAAAAAATTGACATTGGTGCTATTAATGAAACTAGAGTAAAAGAAAGTAAAGCTAGTAGGATTATCAAGAGAAAAATTGGTGGATTTCATGTTTCTACTAATTACTCTTGTCATTATAATGGTTATTTATGGGTGATCTGGAGGAATCAGACATTTGATGTGCAGGTTGTTCATATCTCTTCTCAGGTTATTGTAAAGTGACTCATCTCTTATCTAATTTCTCCTGTTTTATCTTTTTTTTGTCTATGTTCTTAATGAAGGAGCACATAGAAGGAAATTATGGTCTTTTCTCACTGACTTTTCTAGTACCTGTTTTGAGACATGACTCTGTTTGGGTGACTTCAATATCACCTTAACTCCTGATGAAAAGATCCGCCCTGTTCAGCCTTTTCTTACTGATTTTTCTGATTTTTCTTCTTGTCTTTGTTAGTCTAGCTTATCTAACTTGCCTTATCAGGGGGCTTTTTACACATGGTCTAATCACCAAAAAGATGTCCACAGAGGATATGCTAAGCTTGACAGAGCATTAACTAATAATATTTGGTGCTTGAAGGGTATTTTGTCCTATCCCTCCCTGAGGGAGTTTCAGATCACAACCCTATTCTTATTCATATTCTTTCAGCTAATGTCACTGTTAAGAAACCTTTTAAGTTCCTAAGCTACTGGGCACAAGATTATTCTTTTCCAGATATTGTTTCTGAAGTTTGGCAATCTAATATCTATGGCTTTCCAATGTTTCAACTGGTTTCAAAATTGAAATTGCTCAGGCGTCAACTTAAAGATAAATTAAAATTAGTTATAACAAGCTGGTTTTATAAATTTTATCTTTTAGAACAAAATAAACTCATAAATGAGTGTTAACCAAATCAGATAACTTTATCTTTGATCCTTTTTATAGTTTTAAAACATGTTTAAAAAAGATAAGAATTTAGCTTTTACGTACAATTATGAAAGCCAATCCATAGACGAGACATTCATCATTGGTACTTGCCACCAACATCATTTTTATTTAAGGAACATATATCTCAGTTTACAAGTTATCCAACTAAGCTTTACTCTCTAAGTCTTAAACAACTAATCTTCACTCAATAAGACCATTTTGATCTTCACCCTATGTTCCGCGTCTTACTGTATTGTTGGTATGCTAGTTCATCTCATATTATGGATTTTTACATCACTTTTGGTGAGTTGTCTCATCCCTTTTTGTGTTCTGGTTCATCACATACTCTTGTCGAATTGGTCCATCACTCAGAGTGAATTGGTTCATCATTCTATATAGGTTGATTCATCTCATAATTAGGACTGATTTATCTTGTATTGTATACTAGTGCACCACAATTTATACACTGATTCATCTCATAACCTACATATGAATACAAACAGTATAAAGCAAAACAATATGCTCTATTACCATCATTAATTGTTAGTGATTCACATTATATATGCATAATTGTTTGGAATCATCTAAACACATAAACAAGAAGGTGGCATAATTGATATCAGTTTTCAGTATCAGTAATATAAAAAATGTCATTTCTTCTATCAAAATAAACAAAAAGTGCATGCATTTTCTACAAGAACACAAAAAAGAAAGACAAGAACAGAAGTCGGGGCTTATAGGAGTGTGACCCACCAGAATGAACCTTATGCAAGCCGTTCTGTTTTTATTGAGAGTTTCACGATTTTTATCAAACTCTTCAAACTTGTACTGCTTGCAGTACACAGGCAGTTTTCCCCAATCAATCATATCTCTGTACTATACAAGCTTTGTACTACAATTTACAAGTTCGCACCTTATTTCTGTACACTTCATGTGGAGTAAAATCTACTGCTGAAATTCTAGTTTTAAGCATAAACTATATTTTTACATTGTAAAGCAACTTGCCCTTGAACTAACTGAGTGCTTAACTGATGGGGCAAGCTGAGAATCAGAGTAAGTAACGCCCTCCCATTTTCTAGGAGCAGATGGCCTAGGGAGGTTTTCGGGCACAATAGTCTCCAAGGAATTCATATGCCATGGTGGGCAAATTCTTTTGTCACTCCATCTTGCAACCCTCCTCGTGTTACTGGTCTTGGTGGTGATCAAGTGAGATTGCATTGTCAATTCACTCGCCATTGTATTGCTGCTTACAGAGCCCACCTCCAGACCAATTACTATGGCGCATACGATGGCTACCGCATTTTTGCTAATTAACTTTGACCTTTCTTCATCAACTTTCCTAAGCATAACATATTAACATATGTACAATCAATCAATAAGGTACTAGTCCAATGTTAAAACTTAAAACGTATATTTGGGTCACATGATGTGATCATAAGCTAACATCATACATATGAACTTTCTAATTTTATAGAAAAAAAAGTGAGTTTTTTAAATGACTTATTATTATTTACAAATTTTGAAAACTCACCTTTTTATGTAAAATACTCCACCTTTTTAATCTTGAAATTTGGTATCTTGAATAGTAACTTATGACTAGACCGTCTAATCCAAGTACTCATATTTGTATTCTATTATTTGATTATTAAGACTTTTGTATGGAGCATGATCATCTAAGCGACTAAGCAAAACGACATGGTACGACCAAATTTGCTAAATATTTACCTTGGAACAAGATTTGACGTTGTGGGCAAGGGAGGTGATGAAGTAGGATTAAGGGTTGTAGTAGGAGGCAATCGATTGAGGCAGCAGTAAGTTGACATTCCCATCTCGAAAAGTTCCTTTCTTGTAGCCTCCTGAATTCTACTATGCTCGAATATGTAAGGAGGTACAAGCCATGAAGCCAAGCGAGGAGCTGATTATATAGCCAAGTGTTGATGGTACTACAACTAAGTAGTTGTACTTCTATTTGGAAGTTGCCTGTACCACAAGCTAACATAGTCGCACTGTCCCTACTGAAAACTATGAATGTTAACGATATTCTAATGCTACTACGGAAAGTGTCTAGAGAAATTTGTTTGTATCCTAGACTATGTTCTCGTTGTAACAGTTTTCTTTGCGAATAAACTTTAATTTTTTTATTTAAACCTTGTCAAAAAAAAAAAAAACGTTTTGCACTAAAAAAAAATGTCCTCTGTTTGTGTCAACTAGCAAAAAGTTTTTCTAATGACATTTTCTTCATTAATTATCCATAACGTAAATGTTATCATTATCAGTAGTAGTAACATTAATGTAATAATAAAAAAAGAAAAGGTAATTGTAACATTGTAGTAGTTACTTGTGTTGAAAACAGATGAAAATACCTTAAAAGAGATGAAAATATTGTCAACATATGTGATTTTCTTTTTACACAAACAATTTTTTATGACATGTGTGAATCAGTCTCGTATCGAAAGGTTGTGAGCGACTTTTATTACATGTACGACAAGTGGATTAATCCTCCAATTGGTAATTGGTTTTCAGATGTAACCTCACTTATATTTAAGAGTATTGGATCTCCACGTCTCGATCTCTTCGTTCTAACAAGTATAAAAATCATGTCAAGTTTGGGCTTTGGTATAAGCACCACACGTTTGATAGGGCCTTTTCTAAGCCTGGGTTTACAAACTTACATTTTGTTCCTAAGAGAGTTAGCGATTAGCATGTAGAAGAATATCAGAGCCGATATACTCTACATTGATGTTTGGTGTGGTGGTTTGATGACCCAATTCTATTCCACGGGGAGAGAATTTGATGGACGTACTTATACATGACGGGGAGATTGTGATTACATGTGTGAGCTACGTACTTTCATTTCGAAAAAATTGAGTGTGATTTTCCTTATCTATTAGACAAGTGCTCTACTACTAATGTTGATTGGCTTTAGGATAAATAGTGCTTATAAAGCAAGGGTTAGACTCCTTCATTTGGATCTCGCCGTCCCAACACATTCTACCACATATTATTATATAAATTATATATATTTAAGTCGTTCATAAGTGGAAATGATTTTTTTTTTTTTTGATATAAGATAATTTCAATAATTTCTTGAGCGAACATATGAGAGGAAGGCAATTTCAAGCTAATCTTTACGAGTAAATGATACTTCCTATGATTTATTTGTTGTAGTTGGTTAGTTTATGATTAATCAATGATCATAATCAGCGCTGCTCTTGTGATCATCTTACACATCTTCTTTGGACAACATCTTACATTCAAAGATGACAACTATTCCTATTTTCAACGCTGGCTGAACAATCTTGGAACTTAGCAATGCTCTTTGGGTACACGTTGTAATGGAGAACCAAGCAACAGCAACTAGAACAATGACGCATACCCAAACTTCAATTTCTTTGGCTTGCCGTCCAGCATTACCCTTTTGTTCTTTGGACGCGTGCTCCATATACTTAGAACCTTCTTTGTCCAAGTAGTTTGCTTCTTTAAGTTGTCTTTCCTACTTTTTTTGTATTGCTTTGGTTTGAAGTTTCAACGTTGTGAACTTTTTAGCTAGTTTTGAGTAACATACCTATCGTGCTGTATAACTAATGCTTCTTTTGCTCCAGGATATTTGGACATCTATATCTTTGTCGTACTAAATGGTGTACGTGAAATATTATTGTTTCGTTCTCAACTAGTTTAATTAATTAGAGCTCTTTCACCCCAATTATGAAGTTGGGGATTCGATTCTTATTACCAACTTTGTGCTCATATTTCAGATTAAAAAAATAATAATTTCTGATATAATAAATCCAAACAACTAATTATGATCTATACGTCCATTTTTATGAGCTTAATAGATTAATTTAACCTATTTTAATCTACCTTAATTTAGTTTTTTTTCTTTAACCACAAAATAGGTGATTTAGATAGGTTAATGTTGACTTAATACAATAAATTATACTCTTTGACCATAACACTTTCATCTTCAACATTCTTTACTGGACTAATTAACTCACAAGTTTATTCTTCAATTTATATCATATAAAATAATACAAGTTTGACTCAAAATAAAGTTAGACAACATGTTAAACAAGTATTTGGTCAGAAAAAGAGTACAAAATTGTAGATAAGAATCAAATTCTTATCCCACAATAGAAGGTGTAAATGACACCATTGTGTCACCAAACAACCATCTTTCTATATTCATCTAACTAACTTTATCTCAACAATTAAATTGAGTACATCACATTAAGCTTACCTACTTAACATTTTGTGACTTTAATCCACATAAGTGTTATGTTTAGTTTAGCTTAGTCTAACACACATTACATCGACTTTGCAAATAGTCATAAGTTAAATAATATACACTGAGTAATACTACAATTCAAGAAAATACGTCTAAATATCAAATGGATCTGTTAGTAAGAATATACATTAACTAAAAATTCAAGTTAAGTTCGATTCATCTCAATTCAGTTTCATTTAGTTTCGTTGAAAAGAGGAGACATATATATTCATATAAGGAGAGTATCTCGTGCCAATTAATTAATATTGATATTGATGCTTTTATGGAGAATCTGAAAAAAGAACTAACAATACATGGAAATGAACTTGATATAGTTAATACTAGTTTGATATCCTGCGATTTTAACTCAAAATTATAGTTAAAACTAGGGCTGATAAGGGGTTATATAGTATAAGATCCATGCTTGTCGAAAATAAATGGATGAAGATCCATCAACTCGATTGCAAGTTATTTAAGTTTTACGTCGACCCGCTTACAATTTCATGCTGACTTCATATCTTGGTGTCAAATTGTGTCATTTTCGCCAATTCTACTAAAAATTCATGTGAAAGAAGCATAATGAAATTTATGTGGGAGCTCATATGGGTTGGCCCAACTAATTAAGGTAGGAGGTGAGATTTCTCCACCTCTCATGTTGAAACCCTCATAGTGACAATTGTTGATGAAATATTTCCGTGGGACCTACTTCTTCCGTCCTAATCGAATAGCCCCATTTCCGTTTAAGGGTGTCCTAATAAAATACTTCAACTTTTTAAAAAAAGATTTTGTCCATTTTTCCACAAACATGCCCTTACTTTTGACCGTGAACCACCCATGTGCTTAGATGAACCTACCACAACCTCCTTATAACTCATCAAATTGCATGTTAGATGATGCTTGCCATCGATTCGATTCGATGAGTCCTTAAAAGTACTCTTTAGTTTCAACTCTCCTTAATCTTTATGCCAAAAGCATATGTGGCTTTTCCTTTGGAACGGAGGGAGTATGCAACTTGTGTCAGGATATGTGGTAGACCCATCTAAGCACATAGTCTGTACACGAATTTACCAAGAGCACATCAAATACAGCGGGTGCGAATTACCACGTTCAAAAAATAAAAAATAAAAATATGACATGGAAACCACTAAAAATACAAAAAATAAAAGATTTCACACAACTTTTATTTATTTATTTATTTTTGGAAATAATTTCACACAACTTTTACCTTATCCTATCCACTCAAAAAGAACCCCACAAATCGAAATCCATCACTCCTTTCTTTCTCCCTCTCATATATAAAACCCTCACTACCCACACACACCTCTAGATCATCCCCCCATGGGACACGTAACCCCCACTTAAAAAAAAAAAAATCCCTAATTTTTCTTCCAAAAAAACCCACATAAATAAATTAATCAAATTATTTTAATCCCCAACTCAATTTCCAACCCAATTAAATTAAATTAAAATACCCATTAATAAATTCGACATCTTTATTAACATTATCATCCAAATTAGGGTTTTTTCAAATCCAATTAAATCCTAGATCCAGCAATTCAACCCAATTAAACCCCAATTGCGCAATAAAGATTGAAACTTTTGATCTCTAGAGGGTCCAATTGAGTGGAAAAATTGAGTTTTAGGGTTAGGGTTAGTGGGGAAAAAGAGAGAGGAATGTGATGGTATGTCAGGAATGAATAAAATGGGAGAAAATGGGAGCTCAAGTGAGGTGGTGGGTAGGCCACCAAACCCTTTTATTAGGCAATGTTTTAGTGCGACACGTGTCTCTTCTAAGACCCTTTTGAGGCACCCTTCTCTTGTAAGTTTTTTGTGCTCAATTTTATTGTTTTTGTAGTTGGTTTGTTAATTTATGTTGTGTTTGGATTAAAAGTTTGTATCTTGGTAACTGAAATCTTATTAATGTGGGTTAATATGCTAGATGTGTTGATATAGCTATTGTTGTTTTGTAATGTGTTTTGGCCATTTGGATGTTTTCCTTTTTGTGAGGATATTTTGTGGTGGTTATTTATTTTTTGGAGTATGTGGAATTTTAGTAATGGGGATGCATTGTTGATTTGATGATGAGCTATTAATTTGTTGGGAGTATTGTAGATTGAGTTTGGAGTATATATTCGAGTAGAGTGGTGATAATTTAGTTTGGAAGAGACTAGTGTTGGAAAATTGATGGAAAGTTACAAAACATATTGTGGTTGCCTCTTTGGGATGAAGTGATTGGATAGAACGAAGATTAGTGGGTTGATAGATAGGGGTGCGAGCCGTGGCGGATTTAGTAGCGAGGGGTAGCATATGCTACCTTCAAGTATGTAAAATTTGAAGAAAAGGAAGTAGATGATAGAAAAAGGGTACCATATGGTAGAACAGATGGAAAATTGTAGTTAATAGAATTGCTACCGCCATACTCCTTTAAGCCAGGTTTAGATAATCTGGAAGTCCTAATTTAGGAGACATCGATGTGTTTGTGGGCTAAATGCTCGATCTGTCTGGAAAGAACCTATCTTTTGATATGATATCGGAAAAAAATAATACTATGGGACTAGTGATTTGAAGGACAGCTGTGTTTCAGGGAGTTTCTTACATATGACTATCTCGATTATGCGACCTTTCATCTTCTTGTGAATGCCTAGTTGCCTCTTTTAGATTTTTAGCAAAAATCATACTCGTCAAGTCAAGATGGACCTTTTAGTAATCAGTTAGTATTTTGTTATGGCACCAATAATGGACATGGAATGGGAACCTTGAGACAACAAATTAGTAAGCTAGGTTATCTGACATTGATCTGAAATGGGATATGATCCTATAAACAGGTCCTACACTGATTAAAGAATACATGACACCACCCTTGTACCTCCATATCAGGTGATGAAACAATGGGCATATCTGAACAATTTAGCTAAAAGTTAGATAGTTTCTGAGTTGAAAATTCCTGAACTGGATTTGGCAAATCTCTTGATTAGGTGAGCTCTATGTTGTTTGACTATCTATGATGCAGTAGAAAGGTTCTAGGATTGCTTCCCCAAATGGGCAACAGTTGGGGTGTGGTTGAATTTTGGTATTAGGAGAGGTGAGGACTTCTTTGTACTTCCTAGAATTTATATTAGTGGGAGAAATGGTTTTGATGCCTTGCGCCGTCGCTAGATATGGTGAGAGGGAGGGTAGGAAAGGACCGAAGGAGATGGAGGTGAAGGGAAGAGGCAGAAAGCTAGAGTTTCACGGAATCAGGGATAACATAGTTTACTTCCTTGCTAGCACCTTTTAGAAGAGATGTCAGGTCTGATTGGCTGCCAAATGGCTGCGTGGCCTTTAACTTATCTTGGGCTTCCTCTTGGTGACGCTTGCCTTTTGGGCCGGTGGTGTCTAGTGTGATTAGGCGTTTGAATGGTTGGAAGAGAGCATATTTTTCACTTGGTGGAAGGATTGCATTTAGTTCTTGTTTGCCCTCTTTGCCACCCTTTGTCTTTTTTTCCGGGTATGCCAGTATGGCTGAGAAGATATTGAGGGGTATTTTGTGGTCTGGGGTAAGGGATGTTGATAGGGATCACCTTGTCTTTTGGGAAGTTGTTTGTCGGCTCATAAGTGAGGGTGGTTTGGTTTATGGTCTTCCTAAAAATGTGGCTTTGTTGGGAAGATGAATGTGGTGTTTTCCATAGGAGTTTGGTTTGTTATGGCATCAGCTTTCACTTAGAAGGCATGGCATGGAAAGTATTGACTGGGATTCGTTATCAAGGTCGTTTAGTACTCTTGCCTTTCCTGGAAATTCATTTTCACATCTTACGACGTTTTCCACCTCTAGTGGCTAGTGCCATACATGGTAGGAAATTGATTGAAAAATAGATTTTGCAAATATTCACAGAAATCCGATGTATATTACACTTTGTTTTTACACATATTTATGGTTTCTTAATCTTCATGATGCCAAATTTTCTTCATTTTACTGTAGTGATGGGCATTCTTGGAACCTTCACTTACGTAGGCCTCTTTATGAGTGGGAGTTGGGTTTGGGAGAAACTACACCTGACAAAGCATGAGGATTGTCAAATCTGGAAGCATGAATCTTGAGGAGTATTTACTTGTAAATCTTTCATGTCATCTCTCACTAACCAAGTCCTTCCTCTTACCATGCTTTGCATTTGGAAGTCAAAAGCCCCTACTTTACTTTTTGCTGGACCATGACAATTCACAGAATCAATACTAACGTTGTACTACAATGAAAAAGGCCTGGTGTTGCTCTTAGCCTGGATGTCTGTGTAATGTGTGGGAGGGAGAGTGGAACAGTTTCACATATAGCTTCCTACCTTTGGATGAGGTTGTTTGGTTTTCGGCAGGAGCAAAGGGTGTGTGTTGGAATAGTTCTCGCATTCCTTCATATTCACCAAATTGATTCTTATTCCCCTCTTTTCTGTAAACGGAAGATTAAATCTGGTACCCCATGTTTACTTGGTAAATAGAGATTATTCTGGTACATTCCGTTCTTTTTTGAGTTTCTCATTTTAGATATCGTGTCTGAGATGATGTCTTGACATTAATTCTGCCACATCGTATACCTAATCTTTCACACATGTGTATCCTCTTGGCATCTGGCGTTACGTCTTTATGTGTCTGTTACCCTGTGCCCTGCCCCTAAACAAGTCAATATGTCGTTTTTACCAGTAACATTCTTCCTTAACATTTTTCTACCAGCATAGATTACGGAGATTTAGAAGTCCTAACGTGCTAGGTTTTCCTCTAAACTTTTGTCCTGGAATCCTATGGGAAGGAAGATGTATTGACAGTACGCCATAGGACACCTAGATACAAAATTCAATCAGTGCATCAAAGCATTAATAGTCATTAATGCCCTTATTTTTAAGCATTCTCAGGCAAGCATCTTTTCAGTTTGTTGGGAGTTCAGCACATGTTACTATAGGAGTACTGGTATATAAGTACATTTATGGCAGTCACAAGATATTTTCCACCACCGATGCATTGTGAAGAGGATTTCAATCAGGGAAATAATATTCTCCCGCATATAGGGGAGAAGAACAAAGCACAGCACTCAAAGTATACAAACTATGTGTAGATTTTTGAGCAAAGTGATTAAGGGGAGGCTTAAATGGTCAACGAAGATCTAAACTGTTATATGATAAGATTCTTTTGTACTTTTGTGATCAAAGAGCACTAAAAATGTAGTAACTTCACAGATTAGGAGTAGATTTTGACAATTTGAAATTGAAGTGCTGAACTAATTACCAAACGATCTCGCTCTGCAAAATATAAAAACATCTTTTTAAAATATGTTACTTTATATTTATTTACATTGTTTGAGAGGGGATGTTTTTGATGGCTGAATGTCATATGATGGTTGCATGTTGGTATGCATCTTTGCCTCTATTTTGGCATTCATTTTGGATCTTTGATCCATATTCATTGGGGTTGTGATCCCTATAGTTTAGCCATTTTTGCTCTATATCTTTAAGATTTAGTATGCATTGAATTTTGACGAGTATATCTTTTTGCTAAAAGCTTATGAAGTTATGAGTAGTAGTTTCTTTCTCAACGAATAAATTTGACGATATTCTGCAGTAGAAGCAGCTTGTTACATCGTATTATATATATGAGACTCAATAGTGCTCCTTTACTTCCTGTTATTTTAATTTTAAGGCAGTCAACATTAGTGTGTTTCTGATACAACTATCTCACTAGCATCCTCGCATGGCCTTGCAAGTTGCAACTGTGCTTATCTTGAAGCATGATGCAAACTCTGTTCAAGCATTTTGCATGATGTCGGATTAATGCCCTGCACTGTTGCACTTGTAGTGTGGGACATGGTCCTATAGGTTTAACTTGTCAGCTTTGACCATTCCACCTTCACATCTTTGTCTTTTATACATATGCAACTACTCTGATGATGAATTGTTTTTCATGTGTCCTTGATAATGATGACAATATTTTATGTATTGAATCTATGTGGTGGATGGTTCTAATAAAAGTTTCATCAGGTGAGAACGCCGGATAATCCTGTTGAGGCCCTCAGTATAGCAGATTGTGAGTCTGAGTTTCTTCCTGTTGTTCGCTCTGGTGCATGGACAGATATTGGTTTTCGGTCAAACATGGAGGACGTTTATGTTTGTCTTGATGATTTTATGCATCACTATGGGCTTGGTCATATCAGTGAAGGGCCGAATGCTTTCTATGGGGTATGTTCTTTACTTGTGATTTTGAAAACCTCTGATTTTCTTTCTTCAAGTTTGGAATTCATAGTTGTGGAATATATAATTTATGTGCAAAATTTTATTGGATAGCTTCTCCTCTCCTTCCCTCCTTTCTTTTGGTAATCAACTGTTATCCAGGATTCTGTGTAGCTTAATAGTGAACAGCAGATGATGGACCACCAAGTTCTCGTTTGCTTGAATATGTGATGATGCTTGGACTTGAAAAATCAGTGGTCTTTGGTATATTAGTTTTGGTTTTAATTTTCTACTTCAAAATATATCTTACAGGTGTTTGATGGTCATGGCGGAAAGCATGCTGCTGATTTTGCCTGCTGTCATCTGCCGAGGTTCATTTTCGAAGACGTCGACTTCCCAAGAGAGATGGACAGGGTCATTACCTCAGCATTCTTGCAGACAGATAATGCCTTTGCTGAAGCATGCTCATTGGATACTGGGCTTGCCTCTGGTACAACTGCCTTGGCAGCTCTTGTTATTGGGAGGTTGGTGTTTTTAATCATTTGTATCAAGCCTTGTCTGTGTTTTTGATATAATTAGGTTTTGGCAGGTTGGACCTTCTTTGTTGGTGAAAGTAATTGCCTTATAATGTTGCATATTTTTTTTATTATGTTGGGAACCTGTTATTTCTTGATGAGTCGAGCAACACTTTGATGTGGAATTTATCAGCTTCACTGATTGATTCTGTCCATTATTCTCTGCAATATTTAATTAAAGACTTGGCTGTCTTAATCTGCTGTGATCTTGCCTTGTAACTAAGGAATAGATGACTTCTGTTTTCTACAAGTAAAGCACAAAAAAGGATTTAAGAACTATATGTAGTGGTGATGTCTGCCAAATTTTTTTAAAAACGTTATAAGCTTAAAACTGATTATTTTCTAGGTTGTAAGTGTGTTGAATATCTTAATCATGGAACTTATAGTTATGATGGTTAAGTTTGTTTGGATTATTGGTTGCTGAAGGTGGTTCACTCTTTTCGCTGGATTTAGTGTAGAGATTCCCTGGACAAAAACTTCGAGCACCAAAATTAGTTTAGAATTGCAGTGTCATTCAAATGTCCACACATATATAACTCGTGATCTAGTTACGATTGTTGTATGTGAACTGGTTGAACTCTTTCTACTTTCAAGGCTTTTGTTGAGATTTTGATGTTCAAACCTTTAATTATATGCCCCTCTTATTAATGCTGAGCAGTGAGTCAGATGCCTGAATGGTAAACTCATTCTCTTTATGAATTTTCTCATTCTTTCATCTTGTTCCACCAGATCATTAGTTGTTGCTAATGCTGGCGACTGCAGAGCAGTGCTATCTCGGAGAGGGAAAGCAATCGAGATGTCAAGGGACCACAAACCGCAATGTTCTCGGGAGAAGAAACGTATTGAAGCATCTGGAGGGTATGTTGATGATGGCTACCTCAATGGACAGCTCAATGTTGCTCGAGCTCTGGGAGATTGGCATATGGAAGGAATGAAGGGTGCTGATGGTGGGCCCTTAACGGCCGAGCCAGAGCTGATGACAGCACAGTTGACACCAGAGGACGAGTTCCTAATCATAGGATGTGATGGATTATGGGATGTTTTTAGGAGCCAAAATGCTGTAGATTTTGCTCGACGACGCCTTCAGGAACACAATGATCCTGTATCGTGTAGCAAGGATCTTGTTGACGAGGCTATGAAAAGAAAAAGCGGTGATAACCTGGCTGTTGTTGTGGTTTGCTTCCAGGCTCAGCCTCCACCTAATCTGATTGCTCCGAGGCCTTCCAGACTCAGCCTCCACCGGAGCGTTTCTGCTGAAGGTTTGAGGGAACTGCAGAGTTTTTTGGATGGCTTGGAAAATTAACAAAGATGGTGACGAATAGTTCCATTCTCCGTCATTTCATTTGTCGGATTCTTAGTTAGAATGTTCCGGAACTGGAGAGTAGTTCGAGGTGATTGTGCAACTGTACAATATGCGGCAGTAAGTTAATTTCAAGTATCCCCTCCCCCTTCTTTTTTTCTGTTTTCACTTTAGTTTGTAGTTGATTTATGTTAGGCATGAGTTTAGTGTCTCACTTCGGCATTAGGATTAATTTTGTAGTCTGTAGGGGTGGTATTGTGGCTGTTACATTTATTTGAGAGAAGTTATTCGACTCGGTTACTTGTAAGCAGCTCTTACACCATTCTTGAGTTAGTACTTCGATCTTGTATTGTACTGTACTACTTTTAATGCCTAGTTGGTTTTGCGATCATAAGGTTACCTACAGTTGCTTTCCGAGTTCCAAATGAAGTTTTGGCATTATCAAACACATCCATAATCGCTATCCGGACTATTATTATATGTTAGCTACCAAATTTCGAGAAATAACTAAAGTGAAACGAAACGCTGCTGCTCTTTAATTTGCACTTCATGGATATGATGAATATCATGGTAGCAGTTGAAGCCGACAACTCCATATAAATTTCGATCGGGAAGGATTAACATAAATATAGGATAACATCATGGAGAATAGATGCAGCGACAACAGTAGTCTTAAGAAATGCTTACATTCCTTGTCCACATTTGATTATCTATGTTAATTCTCTTCAATTTAAACTCGTTGAACTGAAGTGACTGGAATTTATTAGATGAAACTAAACAATGACGACCATCTACTTTTTTTCGACTTCATCACGATCACCATTTTTGGGTTTGTCATTGTCGCAGTCACCTAAAGTCTTTCCCGTTGTCGCCTTCCGTCTTCCTCGTCGTTATACTAGTAATCGTTGTCAGATATTTCGTCGCTGGGAAGAAAAAGTTAACGGGGACTTGGCGTTTGGGATGTCTGTTAGAAAGAGAGAAGGAGAGGGAGGAAGAGATAGAAGGAGTGTGAGAATGGAGGCACTTGGGATGGTGTCTTGAGCCACTGGATTAGTCAATCAAACGATCGAGATTAAGTTCATATTTCGCAGGGTAATAAATAGCTTCCGTCCATATGTGATTGTGTGTGTTGTGCTGGTAAATGAGCATATGAATACTCAAGAATGGGTATCGTAATGATTTGTGGTGATGACTGTGTACATGAATGTGTCGAAGTTTGGGTAGAGTTAATTCGTAGAGACACGTTTTCTGATAAGAATAAAATTGACATTATGTTCGTTCACACTTGAAAGTTCAATTGAACTTAAAGAATAAAGAATTGATTTGAAAAATAATAATCCTGAACACTAAAGTGCTATACTAGCCTAGGATGTAGTTGCGCATTCAACAGGTAAGCCTTGGGGAAACCTCTGAACATCAGCACAATAGTTGTAAATCATATAATTCCTCTGCACCCACTTCATCCTTTCTAAGCTAGCTGAATCAAGCTCTTGGTTCAACCAATTCGAACCCGAGCTAGGCGAAGAAACCGACCCGCAAGAAGACGACCCAGAGGACCAAACACAAGCATTAGCCTTGAAGTTCCTGTACGAAGCAGTGAATGGAGCTTTTGTCCAATCCGCTTTAACCCGGCCGC
>CAAKMY010037326.1:0-12304 GCA_901111285.1 Corrigiola litoralis
CAGTTAACAACTAAAATAAATTAAAACAACTAATAATATATATATAAATAAAAAAAAAAAAAAAAAAAAACTGAAATCAATCACATGAATATATAAACTTAAAAAAATTGTACCTGGTGATTGAAGAAGGCGAGGAAGAGGAGTATGAGTGCGAAGAGAAAGAGGAGAAGCCATCGAGGCTGGGTAAATGCGGATATCTCTCTTCGCATTTTTACTGTCCTAATATTATTATTATTATTATTTTCTTCCTTTAATTTTAATTTCTCATGAATTAATTTACTTACTTTACTTACAGTGTGACATATTCATTCAGATCTTTTAATTTACTTATTTTTGAAGGATGTAAATGAGGTGACACTCAATATTTATGTCACAGTCAATAATAACTACTCGCATGTTACACTTACACTGTTCCCAGGTTACTATAGGTAAGTAAGGTAACTCTTCTCTTCTGTTCTGTTCCCCGCGATGTCGCTGAGTGAGACACTGACGGGTTTTTACCGTGGAGTAGTAGTTATTACTACGTACTCCGTAGTAGTTAGTTTATGGGCCGCTGAGATATTTTTTGGGCTCGAACTGGAAGGTCTGTGCTCAGATGTTCCTTTGATGGACTTGGACTTGGGACTTGGACTTGGAGCTGGTTAATATGTAGGTCAGGTGAGGTGATGTCGGGTTCGTGTTTGGGTTGACGGATAAACGGGTTGATGTTTCTTGAGTTGGATTTAGAGCTGATCATCGGGCAGGGCAGGGCGGGCTTCGGGCCAAAAAGCCAAGACCAAATCGGCCTTTTTTCGTACTTCATTTACGATTTTTATACTTAGCATAACTTTCACCTCAGGTGTCCATTTGAGGTGATTTTTTTTTTAAATCCACTTTTTTTTAGAGATCTACGCAATTGTAGTAATAAAAATACAAAATTTCAATTATAAATATAAAATCAATTTTCAGAATACTTTTTTCGTATTTTTTATGACCTTTCCACTTAGAAAAGAGCTATAAATAAACAATAATTCAAAATTTCGGGCTTTTGGGCTTAAGCCTAGTTCCAAACCTGGCC
Source organism: Corrigiola litoralis (assembly GCA_901111285.1). NCBI lineage: Eukaryota > Viridiplantae > Streptophyta > Magnoliopsida > Caryophyllales > Caryophyllaceae > Corrigiola > Corrigiola litoralis. The sequence continues at coordinate 1,058 of CAAKMY010037326.1, forward strand.
CAAAATCGGGCTGGGCCGGGCAAATTTGATCAGCTCTAGTTGGATCCGATCTCTTTTCTTTTGTTTTTGGATATCGAGGATAACCTACACAAGTTCTAGTAGACGATACCACTATAATGACCTCTGTAGTGAACCTCGGGCACTGCACATATTCAGCACCGGGTTATTACAACAACAAAAGCACAGGCTCCGCATTCCTACTTAATGGAACATCACTTTTCAAACAAAGCAGTTCTAACTCTAATGGTAGGGGTCGAACCCATGACCTGCAAGTTGATGGAACAATACTCCAACCATTAGACCGGGCCCTTGGGAGTAATCTGACCTATTTAGTTAAATAAAAATCATTAGAAGAGACCGTCTACTTTATTTTACAATAGAACAAACTTTTTACTAGCTCAAGTCTTATAAGAGAAATTTATCTCTTTATTGGGTTATTATGGCTTCGTCTGCTTTTATAATAAAAGTAGATGGCCTCTCCTAAGACTTTTAGGTTGTTATGTGGGTCAATGAGCTTAATTTTATCCCACCCCATCTAAAATTTGGGTGTCTTGACATGGCCCGTTAATCTATTTAAGCTATGGAGATAAATGTCGGCGTAACATATCATAATACTAATGATTTTTCTACTCAATGTTTAACTTAATTATGAGACGAAATCACCCAACAATGTAAAAAAAACTTCAAATCTGACGAGGTATTATTAAAGGTCAAAGCTTGAATTTCATGTGTAGCACTTCCCACTGAATAAACGAAAATCTTGGGAGAGATCGTCTTTTTTTAATCATAAATAAAACCGCCTTTTCAAAAAAATTGTGTAGAATAAAAAGTAACATAGTCAAGTAATTACTTGTGGTACTTGCCTCTATATATTGTAACAAAAGAAAATTACATATTTGTGTTTGTTAACACCCTCCTTTAGTTTTCCAACCATTGAAATTAAATGTTAAAATGACCAAATACCACATTGAGTTATAAATTACTAGTTTATGTCGGTACTAATACACTAGTATTAATGAAATGAATTTTGTTAAAGAATGACCGGGAAAACTTGTTTTTTTTAGATAAGTTTGGAAAGGAACCCATCACTTGAACAAAACTCAAACAATTACAAGCCACGGTATTTGCTATACAGAACAGATACTTCCCGCAACCCTATAGCCTACTGCCTATTAGTTAGAGATGAGCCAATCATGTCCAACCAGCTTTATAAGAGAACCAACTTAATCAATAATCTAAGTCAATACCGGAGGCTCAATCAATGAATATATTCTTGTATAAGGTGTATTTAACTTTGAACATGGTTAAAGACACGAGTAAACAATCGACTTGTACAACAATTATCATAGGGAGTTTTCAGGATTTGAACTCAAGACCACTTGTCAACTAACACTCTGGTGAGAGGAACAAGTCCAATTAATGAATATATATATATGTCTTATTACTAAGCAACTAGGTCGTAGTTAGCAATCAATTTAAAAAGTTGATAAGAAAAGACCTTTCTTCATTATCAAATTCATTGTCAACCACTTATTAATAGGTCCAAATGTCCCATACCACATCCCCCCCCCCCCCCCCCCCCCCCCCCGGCCCCCTACAGTCACAATAAGGAAATATCAAATGCCATGAGTTAGACCTGTGTAAGTGTTGAAATTATATACTTTTGGTTGCTACTTGTATAGCTGTATGCTTTTTTTTATTGGGTAATCTCACTTGTATAGCTGTGTGCTGCAGTCGGTAGTATGATGATTTTCTTATAAGTAAAAAGTAATATGGTGTGAAGGTACCGGCTACTAGCTACGATCGGATTGATATACATTATACACATCAACAAACGGAATATATTTCTGGAGACTAGATAAAAATCTCTGTCGCGTTGGTGTACTACTTAAAGTTGATTAATTATATTTCCCTTGGATCTATAGGTACGAGTAGTAAACTAGTAATTCGACTAATCTACTTATATGAAAAACACAAAATTATAAGTAGCTACATGCATTATGTAACCGGCCGTCTGCCATCTTAAGTCTTAACCATATTTTGGTACTCCGTATTAGGTAGAAGCTGATTTTTAATTTAATTGCCTCTTGTCTGACACTCTGACGTACTTATCATAAGATATAAGACGATAGACTTATCATAAATGTGTACGGTATCTCATCACATGCAATGCAATGCAAGGAACATGACAGCTATACAAATGTCTCCTAGCAAAGCATTTGGCATGCTAAATTCCTAATCATATGTATCAGTGTACCACCACTTGGTATAAATTGTACTCCATCATCGTCCTTTCGCATTTTCCATACTAAGAAGCTTGCCCACGGAAGTTCTGGATCTGATCTAGTATGTCTTTATTAATGTTGTATTTATATCACGTAATGTACATCACATGTATAATTTGCCTAACTGGCTAATAGCCTGAAGGTCACGTATAGCTCTTTGGCCGTAAAATTTATAGGTGCGCCTAAAAGTCGATCTTACGTCTGAAATGAAAGAGGGCATATCAAATAATCAAGGATGCAAAACTGGTAAGTACTCGTCCGTAGCAAGTAAATGGAGGTGGTTGTTTCTAAAGGAGCGCGTTTATATGCACATATTGTCATACCTTCGATGCCTCAATTATGGATGATATAATGTCAAAAAAACAAAAAAAAAAAAAATATGGATGATACGGAGTATATTACTTCTAATCACGTAACCTATATTGTTTTTTTTTTTCTATTGAAGTATAGAAGATGAAAGCTTGAGAAACAGAGATAATTTACATAGGTTTATAGGTTATTGTGGCTCATTTTATATATGCGCTCAATAATATATTATTTACTAAATTATTTCTTGTTGAAGAGAAAGTTTAGACGTGGATGAAAAGAGTAAAAGTGAAATAATTACCCTTGCTTAAATTCTAATTGCTTGGCAACTATTGCGTATACAATGATCACACTAACATAAATTTTTTGGCAGTCACACCGAATATTAATTCAGAGACCACAATTATGTTATTGCTAGTATTCATGTATCATATTTTCATACCTTGAATTTTTGGACACTCATGTACCTTGCTCTCAATAATGCATAGTAGTGACAAAATTATGGTGTCTACTACGCTCATCATTGATTCATAACGTGTAAAGAGGGATGCTATTTTCTTTCGCATAAGGTAGAGCGCGATAGTCAAACCAAGAAAATGCGTAGTTGTGGAAAGTGACCTTTTGTGGTAACGTTGAGACAAGAGATATGCAAGTTTCTTCACCCCTCAGCTGAGTCTTAACAAATAAAAATGTTCATGAAGCAAAAAGAAATTGGCGGCACTACCTACGTGCAAAATATAGTACTCCAAAAGTCCAAATCATGTAGGAAGATTATTACAATTTTTTGATTTATTCACATGCCACAATCAGTAGGTGGCTAAGAAGTAGGAAGACTTCATATAGTCATATGCAAAAAAAAAAAAAAACAGGGGGAATCTTACAGACGATCTACTGATTTTGATAAGTTGAACATGATGGCTAGCAGCGCAAGTAGCGCGCCCGCCATACATTGGTTGGCTTATCATGCACCTAATTTTAGTGCTACATCTGTATGCTTGTTTTGACTGGAACCTTTGCTAATACGGAGTAGATTACTAATTATTTAATTTGGTTGTTGCTCATTTCGGCACGACATACTCTAAAAAAGGTATTATATCAATTTGAGCACATTGTGATACTATTCGATCCGTGACATGAGAAAGAAACAATCTTTTAGAAAAGGAAATTTGAAGAAGCAAACACTATGACTTCAATGAGATCACTAAAACAGCCTAACATTGTCGTCTAAGCTAAGCAACAATATTAACAATAGTAGTCGATTGTTACGTAAGAGGTATTTGAAACCAAAGCATCGAATCAGCCTTGAAATATCCTTCGTCGCTTTCGCCGACGCGTATATGCGAAACAATACGATCTATGGGCCTATGACCCCAGGACCGCGATTTATATGTGCTGCAAAAGCAAACAGTCCAAAATCATGCTGTAATAAACGTAACTACGTGGCTTAACATCATACCTACTTTATTTCAAAAAAAATAAAAAAACATCATTACATACTCCGTACTACGTACTCCGTAGTTCGTACTCCGTATAACACAATGGATGTCAATTAGTATAGCAGGAGATGTTTTTGGAACTTGGAAGGTTAAGAAATGAAAACTATTTCAATAGCAAATGAGTAAGTTTTTTTTGTGTCTTAGAAATATACCCACCTGTTGTAGAGATAGTATCCTTCGGGATATTGAAGGCAATAGGTAGCCCCTTCCAAGTTTGGTTGCTCCATTCACAAGAGTCAGGATTCGAACCCCTGACCACTTATTTAAGGAATGAGAGTCCTTACTACTCACATCAACCACCTTTGGTATAGCAAATGAGTAAGTTGTTACTCTGTAACTCCTAACCCAGTTAACGATCCACATAGGGAAGAAACAATGATCAAAGGTTAAGGGAGGACGAAATTTAGATGGACAAAACTATTGACTTAAAAAGTCAACAATTTAAAAAAATTAATAAATACAAATTAAATAATAATAATAATAATAATAGATATTTGATGCCCTATCCTCCTTAAAATATACTCGGTAAACTTCATGCTTTCATTCCAACCACGTACAAATACTTTGATACATAATTTATACATATACTAACCAAAAAAAAAAAAAAATTGGTGTGAAATGTGCACACAAAGTCGCTGATTAGAATCGAACCCCCAACCGTGAAGTTGAGGTAAGAGAGCTCTAACCACTTGAGCTACCTCTTGTTCTTTTTCTTTTTAAGGGTACAACACGAGGACTTCCCATGAGATTACCCATCCTTCCCAAACACGCTTAACTGCGGAGTTCTAATAGGATCTGATGCATTAGTGTTAGTATAATTGCATCTAGTAACAAATTAAGATTCTATTAATTACCACGACAAGGACAAATGGTATGATGATTGTAGCTCTAGTAACCTTGAAGCTAATCTTCAAATTAAGAATTATCGGATTAAACCATGATACTACATGTTGAATTACCGTCATCACTCCTAAAAAGATTAAAAAAAAAGGCCCACGATTGAAGTGTAGACCCAAAATGTTATAATTAGAGATCAAGATTGACATAAGGTTTGGAGATTTTGTGTTAGAAAATTATTAGACATCTTGAAGAAAATGGGAGGAAGAGGATGAGGAGAAGGATAATTGAGGAATTATTGTAGCAATTAACCATTAAAATGCATTAATTGGAACTTTAAAGTTTAAACTACGATGAATTGATCCCCATAGTATTTTTTTGTCCATATGAGCCTCAAAGGTCTGGACATCAATAACAAAGAAGAAGATGAATTTGAATATGTGACATAACATTCACGTACAACCTATGTTATTCATGTCACATATTGCGTGTCGACGCGATATGATACACGATATGACACATGACATGTATGTGATACTCCTAATTAATTAGATAACGACACTCTAATTTTCTAGGGATTGCCCATGAGAAAGAGGAAGGAAGAGAGATAATGATGGAAAGTAAAACAGTGAGCCGAATGAACGGAGAGTCAAAGAGGATTAGAAGAAAGTCGTAGCTATGTTAAAAGGTAACTCCCCAATTAGAAATAATTGTCTTAACAAGATAGACCTCTTTCAAATACCTTGCTTTTGTTTTAGTAGCTTGATAGTTTGTTTTACTAAATCAAATTAGTTTCAACTTGGTCAAGACACGACACTCAAAGTGCGTAATATCCATGTCTAGAAAGCTGGTCAAGACACTCATTTGATCATGTAGCCACATTGCAAATTTTGAAAGTCGAATGTCAAATCCTTCTCTACCTGCATATTGCCTGACACTGATTTAAGAGTCGCAATAACACACAACATCTCACTAGACCAAAACCTTTTTAGCGTCCCAAATATGTTACTTATTTATCTTTTTCTCGAATCTTTTTCTATATTAAAGAGTATTTGTTATAACAGATTCGAGAAAAAGATAAACAAGTAAGAGGAAATCGACACACAATTTCAATGTGGTTCACTAATAATGTGTTATCTACGTCCACAAGTAGAGGGAAAAACAGATCTTATTATGTTTGAGGAGAAATAGTACACATTACATATATCAGATTTCAAATATATTGTGTAGGATGTGGGCAAGTTACTACATAAAGGGGTTTATATAGTACCACAAGAATCTCTAACAGACTAGGGCAGTAACCCTTATAGAATGAGCCCAAACATTAGACCTAACACAGAAACACAACAAAAACAGATAAGTAGATAACATAATCTACCAGGAGCTCACTGCCCCCTGAACCCCTAACTCGTTGACCGGACAACAAGATTTTCGCTCGCTGTCCGGTCAACAAGACCCCCGACTAATTATTCGAAGCGGAAGCAAAACCGATTCAAGTCATTAATGCAACAGTCTTGACCAACAACTACTAAATATCAGTCCCCATCTCTTAATTCAACTATAAACATAACCTCGGTTTTCTAACATCAACTTTAAACAACGGACAACAAATTGAGACTTTTCTAGTAAGCGAATATTCGCATCTACCAATTTTGTTTTTCAATCATACTGTACACAGATTTAAAGTACACAAGTATACTAGTTGCAATAATCATTTCCCATGCCTCCTCATTTGTCACCATCGTATATACGTAGTACTACGTACATACTACGTGTAGAGCCCACACTCTCATTGTATAAATTTTTATACTACCATACCAGTCTTACCATAAAAAGTCAAAAAAAAAAAATAAAAAAAAAAAATAAAAAGTCATACTTTAATGGAATTCTATATTACGCGACATTCATGCTGCAGCCTCCAAAATTAAAATGACCAACAAAACCATATTATAAAGTCCTAGTCGATGTCTAATGCAAAAATGTATGCCTTAAATAACGTGACCCCAAAACTTTCATACAACATACAAATATACAATCCCAAGAAAACTTCAACTCTTACCCAAACCTTTCACTACAGCATCACCTTCAATTTCTACCATTCTTCCTTACTCCTTAGACTCCTTCTTTGCATAAACCTATATAACTCATTATTTTCTACACTTTTCTTAACCTCTTTACATTCCCCAATAAGGTTCATATTATCATAAATTCATAATGGGGTTGTTATCTGAAAGGCCTTCAACAGCAACAGCCATAAAGTGGCTAGGATTTGTGACAGCAGTTTGGGTGCAAGCCATATCAGGGAACAACTACACGTTCTCAAACTACTCTGATGCATTGAAGAGTTTGATGAACTTGACGCAAGTTCAGTTGAACACTCTTTCAGTTGCTAAGGATGTTGGGAAGGCCTTTGGGCTGCTTGCGGGGCTTGCTTCTGACACTTTTCCTACGTGGCTGTTGCTTCTTATTGGTTCTGTTGAGGGACTTCTTGGGTATGGTGCTCAGTGGCTTGTTGTTAGCAAGACTGTGTCTCCCTTTCCTTATTGGGCGGTGTGTTTTCTTTGCTCCTCTTTTTGCTGAATTTTGTTAGCTTTACTCCTTTTCTTTGCATGTTGAATGGTTGTTGTTAATGTTGGTTGGTTTGCGTGAGGGCTTTCATCCGTTAAACAAGTAGTCAATGGTGCTAATTCTGACTGAAATGAAAATATGAATGGTGTTATAGTATGGGCAAGCTGTTTACTCTAGGTTGAAATTGGCCCATGTTTAACTGTAACAAATTTATCTGCTAGTGTAAAGACCAAGGAATTTTGGTGCTTTCAAAAAAGTGAACCACTTGACCATAATTTTGTTGTCCTATTAGGGGGAGGTTTGGTAATATTTTCACCGACGACCCACCAAGTGGAAAATTTTGTTGCTTTTATGAGATGGAAACGTCTCCAAGTTTTCCGGTCACAAGTTATGAATAGGAGGACATGTCACTATTAGCTTTCTAAAATAATTTGTGTTAGTTAACATTTTTGTGTGGGGAAGCTTTTGATGGACAATCAAATGACACTGATGATAATTCAATAGACTACATATTTTTTATAATTTGCATAAGAATTAAGTATGACTGGAGCTTTAATTTAAGTTTGGTCTATCTTAAGTCGAAAAATTGTGAGCTAATTGTGAGCTGATTGTGAGCTTTAATTTAAGGTTGATGTTCAGAATTTGTTTGAATTGCAGATGTGTGTATTCATGTGTATGGGAGGGAACAGCACAACATGGATGAACACAGCCATCTTGGTCACATGTATAAGAAATTTCCGGAAAAATAGGGGACCGGTATCTGGAATTCTTAAGGGTTATGTGGGTTTAAGTACGGCGATATTCACTGATCTTTGCAATGCCCTATTTTCAGACAGTCCTGCTAAATTTGTTATGATGCTCGCGGTTGTTCCCTTCGCGGTATGCCTAGCCGCGATGGTCTTCCTTCGGGAGGTTCCTCCATCGGCCACTGCCTCAGAGGTCTCTGAAGAGTCTAAGTACTTCAATTGGCTTAATATTGTGGCGGTTACAGTTGCTGTATACCTCTTAGCCTATGACTTTATAGGATCCCAAGGACATGCTTTCGATGTAGCCTTTTGTGTCATTTTATTGGCATTGCTCGCTACCCCAGTGCTTATACCAGCTTATATCGCTATTAAAAGTTGGTTGGATTCAAAAGTTAAAGATGACATTGAGGATCAGAATATTGAGCCTTTGCTAGCTCAAGAAGTATCATCTGATACACAATCTAGTCAAGAAGCAGCTGTTGTGGCTGAACTAGCTGCTGAGGTGGTTGTAGGGGATATGGAGGTCAAGAAATCACAGCCTGTTCTTGGGGAAGAACACACTGTCTTTGAGGCATTCAAGACTGTTGACTTTTGGGTGTTGTTTGTGTCATTCTTGTGTGGAGTTGGGACTGGTTTGACTGTCATGAACAACATGGGGCAGATGGGAGCATCCCTTGGTTACTCTGATGTGTCAATTTTCGTGTCTCTCCTTAGCATCATGGGATTTTTTGGCAGAATTATTTCCGGGACGGTTTCTGAGTATTTTATCAAGTAAGTACGCTCTTCCAATTTTGATACTGTACTGCATTGTTAAATTTCTTTACAACAGTGGTTTGCTTTCAGGCATGATTCAGATCTTGGGTAGGTTGACTGCAAATTTTTTTGCTCCTGAAAATCTTTGCTGAATCTTTTCTAATAGCTTTACAAATCATGTTAATACTTATCCCTATCCAGCTGTTAACTATTCAGCATTTCAATTTTCAACTGAATTTTATAATGAAAGGAAGTAGCAGTCTTTCAGAACATTTGAATGGTAAACTCGTAGTTATCCAGAAATTGGAGAGAACTGTTCAACACTCTGAATAACGTAAAAAAATGCTACCTGTGGGAGCTAGATGGTTTATGTCTAGTTCAAAGCTCTGTCTTGCATTTATTCTTGGCTAACTGTAATTGATGAAGTTAGTTTCATCTACACTTAGGTTTTAAATGCCCCTTAATGCTTCACCTATAGTAGATGAAGTTATAAAACTTGATGCTGAAAGCCGCTATCTTTTTTAGTCAAGTAATGTTAACAGAGACAGGACATAAGGACCATAAATGCATTGGCCATACACACTTTAATATGCCGGTCATGTTGACAAACTCAATGGAGGTCAAGTTTGATTTTGTAAGGCTTGCTATGGACCATATGTTACAGTATCAGGCAGAGTACAATTTTATTAGGACGGTTTCCATGATTTTGTTGAGGTAGCCTGTTTGTCCACTTTGAAAGTTCAAGATAGGAACTAATTCTATGACTGCCTCTGCAGGAATGCCGGAACCCCAAGGCCACTCTTTAATGCAGCCTCTCAAATCTTATTAGCAGCTGGATATGTCATAATGGCAATAGCAATACCCGGAAGTCTATACATCGGATCAGTCATAGTTGGCTTGTGCTACGGTGTTCGCCTTGCGATCACAGTCCCAACTGCTTCCGAGCTATTCGGCCTCAAATACTATGGTCTCATATACAACATTCTTATCCTGAACTTGCCTCTTGGCTCGTTCCTTTTCTCGGGCCTCCTTGCTGGTTTGCTCTATGACTCACAAGCTACCACGACTGCCAGCGGAGGAAATGAGTGCTATGGTGCACATTGCTATCGACTCTGCTTCTTCATCATGGCCGGCGCTTGTCTTGTTGGGTGTGCTTTGGATATTGTAATGGCAATGAGAACTAAGGACCTCTACAAGAAGATCTCGGCTAGCAAAAGATCAAAATCTGTCAATGGGCAATGATCACTTTCTGGCTTGTATTGTAGTTGAGGGAAATGAAGCGATTGGAGCTTCTCATTTTTGGGATATCTATATCATTAGAGGGAGGTTCAATGGTTCCCAATTGAGCCTGTATGGTGTGAATGTTTCGTTCGTTGTACAAAATTAACGCGCCTGGAGATGCAGTTTTGGAACTCATGTACTGTGTTAGTGTCTTAGCGAATGGGAAACCTAGGAAAATTGCAAAAGAAGAAAAGAAGGGAGAAGTTTGTTGTATGATTTGTCATTGATTGATTTGGAAATCTTGATTTCCTATGTTGTAAATGGATCTTGTATTCTTAAGCAGTTGTTTCTTTAACCAGATTTCCTCCATGAGACTACGTTTGTCTTGAACTCAAGGTCTCAAACTCGTGATTGAGGTAAATAAACTGTAACCAACTGAGCTCTCTGTAGATTATGTATCTTAGAAAACTTCAATCAATGCATATATGAGCCTCCACCTGAAAATCATGCATAATAATCAGTACAATACTCCGTTCTTTCGATCTATTGATAAAACAAATTTACTTGCACTTTACTACTAAGTCCCGTTTTTCTGGTCTTTTGCTCTGTTCCAGCACTAGCAGGTTTAGTATACTAAAAAGCCCAACTTTTCCCGCATGCGAAATTTCGCTTGCTGCTGAAGTCACAAAAAGATGGCCTGGTGGCACAAATTTGGTTGAGTAAAGGTTGGAGAACATATGACGCCCTTTAAATGTCAATGCATGGGCTGCGAGTGCTCTGCCTATATTATTAGTAGATGTCAGCCCAGCAAAGGCGGACTTCTATTCTGTAACACATACTCAATGCTCTTTTTTTTTTTTTCCTTTTCAAGATTACCGTTTCGGTTGTAAATATTTAGTACAACCTTCCAAAAGTAGTACTAGCAAAATTGGCAAATTATATCATCTAGTATTTACCAATTGTATGTACTCCCTCCGTCCTCTAAAGATTGTCAACTTTTTAAAATGCAAAAAATTAAGGAGTACATTTTATTTC